>JBBKCR010143756.1:0-19825 GCA_037577295.1 Ladigesia roloffi
TAATTCAAATTAAGGTGTTTGGTGCATAAATTAAGGTAGAATTAAGACTATTTTAAGTACATTGTGTTTCATAGTGATAGAGCTGTCCACAAGCTTCTCACAAAAGGACACCTGTTCTCTGTGTTTATATATTTACTCTAATAATAAACCTTGTGTTATCAATTCTCATGCCTCCTCTTATTATCTGCTACCAGCTTTAGAGAAATACAACACTGACAAAAACAGCCTCTGCCAAGTACTCAAACTGTATTTATTAGATTGGAACCTGGACTCACATGTGTAATATCTCTATCTACATAATTCCATCCCGTGCTTTGCACAATCTTCCCGTAGTACAGAGCATTTGCATCAGACAGAGAAGTGCATTTTGCATTTTACCATGCACTTTCCTCATAAACTGCTATTTTTTTACGTAACATGCAGGCAACTGGATCTAATGCTAATCCACTACCTGTTGTTCATGTACAGTTCTTCAAATGGTGACTTTCTGATAGTACTGTGTAGTATTTCCCTACATGTGAAGTATTTGGGGCTTTAATGTTTGCCTTAGTTGAACAGTAAGTAATCACACTTGCATTTATTTTTCAAAAAAATATATCAATTAGTTCAGTGTGTATTAAGTTGATTTTATTTCAACATTTCAGGATGAACATGTGGTGATACAGTAAAAAAAAGAGTACAAGCAATGATTCTCTATGGATTCTCAGCTTCAACATCTCTCTTTCTTAGGTACAATGATTATGTCCATCCTCGTCAATCCAGACCCCTGCATCACATTTTCGGAACTTGATCTCATTCTTGGCCGTCACAATGCAACAGGCGCCGTAGGGGACAGGAAAATTCAGAGAGATGGTCTCAACGTAAACCTCACTGTTTTCTGGGTCTGCAACAAGAATGCTGGTGAAGCCTTGCTCCACACTGGGAGCTACAATGTGCTGTTCTGGCATCAGGTCAACGAAGTGAATTTCTTCTTTGTGTTTGAAGACCCTTTTAGTGCTATTTGAGTCAGATTTTTTTTGCAGGTCTTCAAGCTTGATCTCTTTCTTGTGGTAGAAAATCCTAAGGTTCTTTCCTGTTGCATTGGCCACTGTGCTTCCAGAACCAGGTTCACTGGAGAATGAGATATTCCCTGTTCTTATATCATGAATATGACCAAACGCAGAGCCTCCTTGACTCCAGATGCCAATGTTACCGGTGTTTGCTGTCATGGTACGGCTGGTTTGGCTACCCAACTTTTCCTAACAAAATAAAGCGCGCTGTAATAAATTTTACAGTATGCACAGAAAATCTCTCATTAAAAGAAGCATAAATAGGACTTATATGGAAATAACCAGTAGCAAAATAAACATTGCAAAGCAAAATGTAAAGCCAATTTTTTTTGGTCATTTTACTGTCCTGTTTCACCCTACACAATTCACAAGTGATACTGTTGCATTGTCCATATGTTCTGTATTATGTTCACAGAACTAACATATAAAAACATATTACCACATGAAGGGTTATGTGATTTACATGTTTTTACCCAAGGTATTATAGATGCAAATATCCTGACAAAATTATTGTCCTCAGCATTTTCCTAAATGAGTGTGAAATTGTTTAAGCAAAAACAATGAAAAACAAGACTCTTTTTGGACAATATTGCATTTTGAGAAGATTTTAGAAATTACCTTTTCTAATGACTTGAAAGGTCAATGTCAGGGGACTCTGAAAAGTAAAATGTGTAGCTGTGGATGAGTTTATATAGAAAGTGTTGCTCCACCCCAGACCTCCTCTAAATACTTATTATTTCTTTTTAGAAAAATGACTCATCAATTCTAAAGGCAACCGTGATATTTCTCCCTTCTGAAAAAAAAACAATTGCAAGATAAATGTATGAATTAAAATTATTTGGGTTTTTTTTTTGCAAAGAAAGACCTCAGTGATTGCTGCGTAAGTAATTTCAGGCTAAACTGCATAATGAAAGAAAAAGTAACAGGTTATATTATTACTGAACCATGAGTACCATTCATCTGCAGTTTTAATTTGGTTCACCCTAGTATTAAAAATAGTTGGTTATCTTCTGTTCACAGGACCACTGCTAACCCATCATAACCTTCTTGATACATGTACAAGTTCATGATTGATCATAAGTCTGTCCATTCATACATGCTTTTATATTCTTGGGCTGCTCTGTCCATTAAGTGTACTATGTGTATTTTCTGCCCTATGTAAATATTCCACACTACCCTTTCTAAATTTAACAAAGTGCCCTTTCATTAAAAATGGATTCTAGTCGAGGACTTCTTTCCTAGCTTCTCTTAAGAATGAAGACAATTCAAGGCAGTTCTTCTTATAACCCTAAAATAACAATTGCACCAATGCCATCAAAGCACTTCATACACTCCTCAAATCCTGCTGATTTTACAGAACATTGTTCAATACCAATAACATATTACATTTTAGTTGAGCTGGAAAACACTGACAATAAAGCAGCAATATAAGACTTTCGGGCTATTTTGGGCTTTTCTCTAAAATTATTCCATAGCACATCAAATGAAACTCCAATGATGTCATGTAAATTGTGAGTTACAAATCAGCACAGACACACAGAGTGATAAAGCAATTAAATATAAAGTAATGTGCCCTAAGTTTGCATCCACATCAAACTTTGTCTTTGTATCAGCACACCTGAGACAACCTCCCTTTGCAATGTCTATTTCACCTTGCCAATCTTCAGCAGATTTGTCCAGACACATAGCCTAAGGTGGAAGGGGTGGTAGTAGCCTGGTGGGTAAAACACTTGCCTGTGACACCTAACTTCCACTATTGTATCCTTGAGCAAGATACTTGCTCCACAAGGACTGTCCCTGTAATGAATCATTGTAAGTTGCTCTGGATATGGTAAAATGCACTTATTCCTCTATTGCCTATAACAATGTGATAGTAAATTGTTAACTGTCAATGAGCAGTTACCAAACAGTGATCATTTTGACACTTTAAACCATAGTTTATAAAAGTAAATATAGTGAACCATTTGTCACATGTAAACACCCCATAACATACTATGTGAACAGTGTGACAGTCTTTCTCTGTATTTTATCCATTCACCAAGTGAAGCAATAGGTAGCCAGCGACGTAGCACCCAGGGAGTGTCAGAGGCTGCTTGGCCTGAAGAGCACACCATGACCTTCGGGCTGTCATCAGGTAAGACTTTATTATGATACAATAACCGAAGACTGGCGCAAGGGCCGATGAAACACGAAATGATAAAAACTAACAGAACAATATGTCTGGGTGGTGAAAACTGAAGTTGGCTGAAATAAAATAGTGCTAGAGGATGACCAAGAACCAATAAACACAAAAGGGAGAACAAGGTGCAGGTGATGAGTATTTACAGTGGTTAGGGGGGAATGTTCTAGTTCACTTGGCTGGGTTCCCACCTCTGGTCACAGACCGGAACTGTGACAGTAAACCCCCGCCCCCCACAGTGCAACTCCAGGGCACCAAGGTCAACCTCACAGCCCATCCCATCCTGGGAAGGGAGGACGTGGGCGAGCACTGAATCCAACCTCCAAGGAGGTGGGCCGGCAGGTGAGTCCAGTCCCAGGGAGCGAAGCTGGTGTGCCAAGGGGTCCTGAGGGCTGGATGGCCGACGGGCCCAGCAGCGACGACTGGCTCGGGAGTCCGGGCTGGGAGCAGAGCAGCGGCAACCAGCTCAGGAGTCCAGGCTGGGACCAGACTGGCGGCAACCAGCTCAGGAGTCCAGGCTGGGACCGGGCAAGCATTGGCCTGCTCTGAGGTCAGGCCAGAGGCCAAAGCTGGACACGCTGCTGGAGCTACAAGCTGGTCTGGGGTGGATGCTGGTGTGGAAACTGGCTTAAGGGGCCTCCCTCTCTCACCACGAGGTGCAGGAATGGGTCTAGGGGCTGAGGGGTCAGGCATGACAAACATTTGTGTTGAGGTGCTGGAATGGGTCCGGGAAGTGAGGATGCTAGCAGCTTTAGTTGGGGTTCTAGTAGCTGGGCGACTGTGGTCGTGAAAGCTGGGGGTGAAGCCCCATTGGTGTCTGGTGTCGGGTGAGGGCCCGTCTGGAGCTGCGGGAGAGGGCCCGTCTGGAGCTGCGGGAGAGGGCGACGAGATGGAGTTGGGACCAGGCTGGGGCAGAGAGATGGAGTTGGGACCAGGCTAGAGCGGAGGGAGAGGACCGGCCTGGAGCGGAGGTAAAGGACCGGCCTGGTGCGTAGGGAATGGGCCCGCCTGGAACATGGAGAGAGGGAGAGGGCAAGGCAGGAGCACATAGAGGGAATCAGGTCCAGGCTGGGGCTGAGAGGGGGAGTTGGAACCAGGCTGGAGCTGAGAGAGAGGGCCGGCTTGGGTCTGTAGCTGAGAGAATGAACCTGTCGAGGCCTGGAGCTGAGAGAGAGGACCCGTCGGAGCCTGGAGCTGAGAGAGAGGACCCGTCGGAGCCTGGAGCTGAGAGAGAGGACCCGTCGGGACCTGGAGCTGAGAGAGAGGACCCGTCGGGACCTGGAGCTGAGAGAGGGGACCCGTCGGGTCCTGGAGCTGAGAGAGGGGACCCGTAGGAACCTGGAGCTAAGAGAGGGGACACGTTGGGGCCTGGAGCTGAGAGAGTGGACCCGTCGGAGCCTGGAGCTGAGAGAGAGAGAGGAGAGAGGATCCATCTGGGCCGGAGAGAAGGAGAGAGGATCCGTCTGGGCCGGAGAGATGGAGAGAGGAAATGTCTGGTCAGGAGAGAGGGAGGGCCAGGGAGCAGTGTGTAGGGACAGCAACTTGCTCAAATGCAACTCAAGAGCAAACTAAAGCAAACGTGGGATCCACAAAAAATTACTGAACAATACTATTGGAAGAAATATTGGTTATCTAAACTTTTCCACCATGCAACCTAATTTTTCAGCCAATTTAAAAGTACTAACACTCCAAACATTTGCTAGCATTTAATTTAATCCAATTTACGCACTTCTGGTAAGATTTTTCTCTCCCCCATCCTGTCTCCTTTCTCTGTTCTCTCTCCAAACAAACCTAACATGATCACTGACATATGAGTGCATGTGTGAGTGCAAGAATCGATGATCACTCTGATCCACCTATCATCTTAAGGCATCCCTGGTTAAGACAATACAATCCTCTAATTTCCTGGAGATAGCAGAAGATTCTCCAGTGGGGGCCGAACTGTCAGGAGCTCTGTTCTCAGCTGAACCTGGCAGGGGTCTACAGTAAACAATTCACCATTCGGTTGCCACCTCATTGCCCATACTAGACCTCCAACCAGGCACGGTACAGTCCTGTGGTCATCTGTACTCTTTCTCTGAGGGAGAACAGAAGGCCATGTTTTAGCATGTAGCAGAGGATCTTTGCAATGGCACATTCGTAAAGAAAAACTGCAACAGAAAACTGTATTCTCCCACCTCAAACTTCCTGCAGTGCCTCAGGTTAGGAACCACTGGAATAGTGGCCAGTAGTTGGCTAAATTGAACTTTTGGAGAAAAACACCCTCTTGCCCTTTTGTACAGAATAATGGCATTAGAAGGGAGCAACAAATCACAAAAATAATTTATTAGGCATGGACTCAACCTGGACAGGCAGGGGCATCAGAAGCATTTTTTATGTGAGGTGGATGCATAGGGCGGGGTTTGTGCTTGGGGGCGGGGTTTGTACATGTGGGGGTGGGGCTTGGGTGGTGGTGGAGTTGCTATGTGGGTGCAAATCTCGTCTGTTTTTGGGGTGGGGGTGTATGGAAACCCTGTTAAATCTTAAAATTTTCATAAAAGAATCCACTCCACACCACTGGAAATTAGCTCAGGTTTTCCTCCAACTCACCGCATGTAAGTGAAGTGAATCATAAGAGCACAGACAGGCTGCTCAGATTTCCAGCGTTTTGTCCTTGTGTCGGTTTAGTGGAGTGGATTCTTTCGCGAAATATTCAAGATTTAACAGCGCTGGTGAACTAATTATTTATGTTAAATGTGTGTGTGTGTGGGGGGTTCAAACCAATAATTATGAAATGTGGATGGGACATGTCCCCCTCTGGGTGAATGGTGACGATGCCCATGTGGGTAGGGCACCAGCCTACAACCAGACACACTCACAACTATGGTCAATTTTGAATTCCCAGTTTACTTGACATGCATGTCTTTGGACTGTGGGAGAAACCCAAGACCCCAGAGGAAACCCACACTGCCACAAGGAGAACATGCATACTCCACACACACATGACCAGGATCCAGAATCAAACTTCCAAACTTGGAGGTGTGAGGCAACAGTGCCTCCCTCTGTGCAACCATGGGGCCACAAATACATGTATTTATACAGGAATGCGTTTTAAAGTGATACCTTTTAAGTCCACCAACAAAAAATCTTTTTCATTATTTTATATTTCCCAAAGTATATTCTTTAAAATCTCATAACTGGAGAAAGGCAATACATTTTCACCTTTTAACAAACTGATTGTTAATAGTCATGCTCAGTTTCTTGAAACTCTGATATATACTTTTAAGTGAATGTCTTTATTTAATTTTGACAGATTTTTAAATTGCCACCAACACCTTCTGGAATCTAAAATCTGTGGTGTTTTTTTGTATTTCATTTGATAATTTTTTTTTAAATAATAAAAGACAGTCATGAAAAGGCATCTAAATTTAAAAGCAAACTACTTTTTATTTATTATATTAAAATGAAATAGGCACTTGTTTTGCTCTGAGGACACAACATGCAAGACATGGAATGGGGATAAATCCTACTCTTCTCACATTATTGTAGTATGAGGTGATAGTACAATTATTTCTTGTAGCATACATTAATATAGTTGGAAAATGTTCAAAGACACAAGCAGACAATGTAGTTCAAGCTAAGCTTAAGGTTGCTCATTGCTTATTTGCTAAGCTACTTATAAATTAAGGTTTCCAGGTGTACATCATGCTTTTGAAATTTGGTTCAACTTTATCCAGTCCACTGCAACATTTGTCCAATTGGGTCTGCATACAGGTACTATTACTCCCAAACATTCCATCTATTGCATACAGGTACCATTACTCCAAAACATTCCATATCTGTGTCTATAGTACAGACTATATGATTAAATGTTCTCACAAGGATGGTAAGATATGTCCATTTTGGCCTTGTATGTAAAGTGCTGAGTTGTTTTTTTTTTCACAAATAAGAAGAGCCAAACAGCTCCATTGATCTTTGCTTTCTGGGTGCCTTACAACTGGTGGAATTGCGGCTGGTCTGCTTTGTTCTCACCATAGAAATAAATAGTTACAAATAGTGAAAATAATAGTATATATTATATATAGGCAATACAATAAATTTATAAATACATAGGCAATACAATACTATACATTAAAAGGATGAATATTTATAGTCCATTTTCAAAAAATTCCAAATAAACGTACTTCCCAAAATGGCTGCCAGCAGAACAAGCACATATAATGAAATAACGACTGTTAAGCATGATAATTAGATATTTTAAATTATTTATTTTATTTTATTAATTCCCCAAAATGAACATCTAATAAAGTAATTTGAGTAAGTGTTGCCTGAAGTCATAAATGCTAAGCAAAATGAATTGGCACAAATTCTTGTCGAATCTTTTGTTGAAGGCTTTTCAAGAAGAGTGGAAGCTGTCATAGCTGCATTGATTTGGTCATCACCAACTCATGGCTTTGGTGCTGAAAAGACAGCCAGGCCTTGCAATGAGCTGCAACTAATAGCTCTTAGTACCTGGAGTTCAAACTTCTTTTGGCCGAGAAACTGATACCTCAATGACAAAAATGTCAACAAGTCATAAGTGATTCAAGCGATGAAGAGTTTTCTCTGGAAATCAAGAAAAAGAAGCCCCATCCAGTCCTGTAAACCACAATGCTCACAGGTTAGACTACTTTGAGCTGAACAGATCTTCATGAAATATAGGTATCCAAATATAGTGCCACCAAGTGGTAAATATGTATACACATTTTTTATGACGCTGGTTAACTTGACCCTTTTAAGTAATTGCAGTTTAACTAATTTAACTAATGCAAATTCGCACATGTTTTAGATTATTATTGACAATGAGTGACTTGCAATTCCAAAGAGACTCCAACGCATTTTGGACCCCTAAATATGGTGCAGTCCATCTTTCTGAAATGGCTTTAGTTCCACTTCTTTTCAGGTGCAGAATGCCTGGGTGCAACCGCAAAACAGGTGTGAGATGTGTGAACTGTCAAATGTTCCTCTGTGTCTCCAAAAAATGTCGTCCTAAGCTGTCATAAATTTATTGATTTTTTGCAAAATAGATAGCCCAGTGCAAGTAGTTTTTCACTGGCCTACAGCTAGTTCTTAGTTCTAAGTTCTTGGTTCTAAGTAAGCTCTAAGTTGAGGCTTGATCAACTTTTCTATGTTGTATTTATGTAAATATGTTTTGATATCCTGCTCACAGTGATTTTTAATAATACAGTAAATTAAAATTCATTACATTCTCTCTACCACAAGTGGCCTTAAATTGTAGTTAATTGATAAACGTCCATTGTTTTTCTAAATGCGGAAACTACCTGTATTGTTGATTACACAGTCTAACAAGACAGTTTTTACTTTTTTACTGGAGAAATACTGAGATCCCTGCTGTCCTGATAGCCATCATTATGGTACTGGTAGATGAGTTGCTTCTTTTGGATAAAACTTTACTTAAAAGTCTGCGTTTGTGTGTGTATAAATATTGCAGATGGTGAGAACATGGACCCTCAGTTTTCCACAATTTTTTCTTTATTACTAAAGGCACATTTATACTGTTTTCAATCATTTAAAACCTCTTGTAGAATGCCCAGTAGAACACCCATAATTAAACAGAATAAATAAACACAACACAACACACATTAAGGCAGAGCTAGACATATTACCGTAATGAGAATTTCAGCAGATAATGCAACAAGACACACGTGTTGAAATATCTGATGGTATAAGGTGGAAAGGACTATTTTATTTATTGCGATACCGTGTTATACTTCTAAATTGTGTTTTACTGCTTTGTATTGTGATGATTTCATGAGCACTGGGCACTGTAGAGGTCAGTAATTAATATTTAAGTGGCCTGTTATACAGTTGAATGATTTTAGATACTAGACTGGGTAGGCTTTATATTGCAATAGGAGCTCATTTGACCTGGAGGAACATCCAAAATGAAGTGGATGTAATTTTTTCTTTTCTTCTGTTAAACTATTTTGGTGCTATTTTTATAATGACAGTACAATACTAGAATACTGATGAGAAAAAAACAAAACAGTAAAACAATTAAACATTTTTTATTTTTTCTGAAACAAATGCCATCTCATCAAAAGGTTATTTATTGACATCATACTTAACAAGGAATTAAGAAATGTAATTATCATATTTGAGGTACAACTGAAAAGGATTTTAATCTGAATCACAATCGTACTCTGATGTATCAACAGTTATAATGGCAATGACTCCAGATCATGCATCATTTGGGGCTATGGTCATGTCCATCCTCATCGATCCAGACCCCTCCATCACTCTTTCGGAATTTGATCTCACTTTTGGCTGTCACAATGCAGCACGCGCCGTAGGGGACTGGAAAATTCAGAGAGATGGTCTCAGAGTAAACTTCACTGTCAGCTGGGTCTGCCACAAGAACACTGGCAAAGCCATCTTCCAAGCTGGGAGCTACAAGTTGTTGTTGTGGTTGAAGTTCAATGAAACTTATGCCCGTCTTGGGTTTGAAGACCTTCTTGGTGGTCTTTGGATCTGCTTGTGCCACCAGGTCTTCAAGCTTGACCTCTTCTTTGTGGTAGAAAATTCTCAACATCTTTGATGAAGCATTGGCCACAGTGCTCCCAGTGCCAGGTGCACTGGAAAATGACACGCCAGAGATGTAGCCATGTGTAATGCCTCCACGGCTAACAACTGCAATTTGCCCAGTACCTGTACTTATGACAGCACTAGATGAGCTACCCATCTTCTCTCAGTGAATCCCAGAAGAACCTAAAGTTAAAGACTGATTCAGACAATTCAAGACACACTTTAACATTTAATGTACAGTATACACATTTCACATTTGTACAATATGAATGCACAAGCAGTAAAAATATATTCTCTCCCACAGAGTACTACCAGACAACCTTTCAAAAAAACTAAAATAAATAGAACTTTTACATTGTTTCAGTTCATTTTTATGGTAATTCATTTGATGAAACCACTATGGTTTTATAAAACTCAACTTTGAATTGTGCTATGCTTAGCAAAATTAAGATGAAAAATTTTACAAAAACCCTAAACTATGTTTACTGACTTGTCATGTTCATTGAATATATAATTGTATATAGGTTTTACATGATGTATTCTGAGCTCTTAACTAAAATCATTAAAAAAATATTCAACATTAAAAAACTTGTAAAACAGGACAAAATGGCAAAGAGTATTTTTAAAGTCTAAACTTTTGTTTTGAAAATGATTTTGTTAATCCTTCTAATTTTGTTTTGCATTGTTTTATGAATAGTATTTTTCCCTTTTGAAACATAAATTAGACTGAAGCACCATAAAACATTTTTCATTCACATTCACTCATAGAATATAAATATCAGACTTTCGAATATAAAAACGGAAGAAGTTAAGCAGATTTTGGAAATTACCTTCTTTGGCTTGCAAGGCACTAAAATGGAAGGTATGTTCCTGTGAATGAGTGCAAGATCACTTTATATAGTAAGTGGTGATCCACCTCAAACATAATTTGAATAATTATTTCACAATCTTCTCTAGAAAAAGTGATTCATCATTTCTAAGTACATTTATAACCATACACAGCCTTGTAATATGTGCAAATGAATATAACAAAATTTACTATGAATACAGTGTAAAATGTTATTTTACTTTCCTGTTTTAAAAGAAGTGGTACAAAGTATTTTACTGATTTTGTTCAAATTGAATAATACTTTACATCAAATCTTAGAATAAAAGTTTATTTTAAGGTTTCTGTTCTTAAAAATTAATTTAAGGGAGCAAATGCAAATATAATAATAAGTTGAAACATTAGTGGTACTGTCATTATTTATTAATTGGATCAGTTATAATTAACCGTAAATACAATTAATTGTTGACAGCAGATTTTGAATGCTTTTTTGTTCTTAAACAGATAGCTGTATTCCCAATGTGCAGCCGTGATAAAGGCTAGCAAATGGTTACAAGAATCATTTATGTGTGTCCTTTTTCTTTTTCCATGCACATTACCTTCTAAATATATTTGCAATATTCTCCTCACTTTTTATCAATTTTCAATAGCATATTACTATTTAAATTTACGGCATTTAGCAGACGCCTTTTATCCAAAGCAACTTCCATTCCCTAACTACAGGGGACAGTCTCCCTGGAGCAACTTGGGGTGAAGGGTCTTGCTCAGGGACCCAGTGGTGGTGCTGGGGGTAGGATTCGATCTCAGGACCTCATGGTCCAGAGGCAAGTGTCCTACCAACTGAGCTACCTCCACTGAGCTACCTCCACAAGATTTTTGCAGCAAAGACCTATAACAGTTCTGTGTGAGATATTTACTTTCCAGCATTTCCAGGTCTTTTACTTACTATTACGCATTTGCTCATAATATATATTATAATATGTATTATTTACCAAAAACAACATTTAATTTTTGGTCCCACAAATGTATTAAGAAATATTAACTAATTCAAAAAAATATGTACTAATTAAATGATCCCTAAACATATTCAACTTCCTTAACAATCCTACAGTTCAGGGTATTATAACACATACAAATTTGTGATATGAACTTGTGCTGGTAAAAGCTCATGTATATTTTCTTCAGATATATTTTAGTCTTCACCTCAGCTGAATTGAGTGTTACAAGCAACCAAATTATACACTTTATAAAAGAGTAGTTCATGAATCACACAAAAACACTGTAATACTTACATCTCATATATTGAAATTGGCAAACCCTAATCTTTGTCTTGAGGACTGAGAGAGTCTTTTCTAACTTATTCTTTCCTTACTTATTTGTTGGCCTTGTGTTAGTAGCATATAAAAAATATAAGGACATCATTCAATTGCTACTTTTATCTGCTTCTTTAGTTGAAAAACACAGGTGTTTCGGAATGTTTTTTATGGACACATAGGAAACAATTGTTGTCAGGTATTATTTCAAATATATGCAAGTCAAGATTTTGAGGGGTTTTAAAAACTATTTTAAATTAAAATAAAAAGAATGCAGCATTGACAAAAGACTTGGATTTAAAAAAATTAAGAGCATTTTATAAAATGTCCCCATTAAGTAAATCCATGATATTTTATAGACTCATTCTTGCATGTTTATTTATTTTTCTGGTAAATATTCTCATTTGAGGAACTTAACTAACGATTTGTTTGCAAAAACTATGGTTCCTTCTAAAGTGTGAGTTGACACACACTGATATGATAAAGCAGTTATTTATCTTAACATTGCTGAGCTCTTTTCTAAGTAATGAACATGTTCACAAATGATAAGGTTAGCAGTTAGCACAGGTGTTGTCATCAGTTGGAATTATTTATGCATTTCATGGCATGATGCTAAATGCATTATTTGCATGTGTTTGACAAAAGTTAGAAATAAAATCATTAAAAGAGGTAGGACAGTTATTAAATAACAGACTGTCCATCAGTCCTCTGGCTCTGTTACCATCTTTAAACCATTACTTATTTTTCAGGAACAGCACAGGACCCCCAGTGAGGGAGTCTATACTCCATTTTGAGTCACAAAATGTTGTTCTGAGGACCATGAAAACAGGCAGGATACTATACTCAACATCAGACCAGAAACACCTGGGACAACGGAGGCAAACAACGACAAACCTGATTTTTCAAAAATCTGTAAAAATCTGTTATTTTACGCTTTGTTTGACAGACAAAGGACAAAGAAATGATCAGTATTTTGTATGACATGCAAGGTAGAGATAGAAAGATGGGATTAACAGATAACACTTGAGTAGTAATTTTTAAACTCCTAGAGCCCTACAGACCAGAGAGGAAAAAGGAAAGAAATGTATGCTTGGCCAAATAGAGCAATAATTCATTGGGATGGGCAAATGGCCGGTGTCCTGCACAGTGTAATGGTAGTCCTCCCTAAACACATTCACTAAACCTGACAATTAACTGGCAAGTTAAATCAGGTGATTCTGAGGAGGGAAATCACCAAAATGTGCTGGACTAAAGGCCCTCCAGGACCGGATTTTCCCACCCCTGCTTTAAGTGTTCCTAACTGAACTTCAAATGCATGTTTATTTTAGATTTCTAGTTTTATAGTGAAATGTAATCTATTAGGCTATTTAGCCAATGTGATTATGTAACATTATGTTCCCTAAGAACATCAAAATGGATATATTGTTCTTTGTAGTATTGGAATTGTCCGACTGATGAATTGCCAGACAATATTGTCAGACTGATCTAATTTATCATACTCACCATAAAGTCCAAGAAATGGATAAAGCAGGAAACAGTGCAATACTAGAACTCATTAATACTGACATTTGTACAAAGACTCAAAGCCACTGTCATTATGTGTGATGCTAGATGTTAGGGGTATTGCTGTATTGATTAAGCATGTGTTTTATAATGGGGAGTACAAACTACAAAGGGGACAAAAAAGAACACAATAAACTCATTTTAAATGTTTTACAGTATTTATATATGTGCTTGAATAAAATCGGATGTATTTTCATAAAGCTAACGATTTTGTTTTTTGCTAACATATAATAAGCTGGATCCTGATATGCAGTAATATTAAAATAAAAGCAGATTTCCTAATGATTTTATAGCATTGCATCTTAATTTTAATTTCAGTTGGGCATCAGTGTAATGTAACTTTACAATGATGTCACACAGCAATATTAATGACAAATATTGATTTTACTGGAGCCAGTTACATGCAATGTGCAGAAGATAATAAAAACTATTGTGCAAGGCAATTATTATTAGTATTTTAAAATCCTTGTCGCCTGAAATCACATTGCTAGTGTTATCTGTTGGAAAAATTTCTACAGGAAATTTCCAAAGGAAGCTCTGAGTCAAAAGCAATAGATGAGTATTTATTCTTGTACGAGCGAACAAGTCATACAGCAGAGCGAAGTCTCAAAGGGGAGATCAAAGTCTCCTTTTTTACCCCAGCTTTAAATACTCTTTTCACCCTTCTTTTTCCTATTTTACTTGAGCCAAGCCAATCTCATCTGAGAGTATTAGACAAATATTTAGAATAGGAGAAGATGACACAGGAACAGATAATTTATTGTGTAAATAGTTACTTCCTATGTGTTTGTGTCTTCTTTGTGCCTGCAGATACATTTATAATACGCTGTTTTTCTTTGTTATTTTCCATAATATTATATGTGTTGCCTTTAGACTGCTTTTAGTTGGATCAATAGATCAGCATTTTATTGGATGATACAAATATAGTGTATGCATAGTGGGTTGTGACAGGATAAAGAAATATCCAGGGGAAGTCTAAAGTGGAGCATCACCCGCTATATAAACCACTCCCGCTCTTGTGCAGACCAAAACCATTCACTGGGGTTAAAGTGACCTGTCAAGTCCAACCCAAGGTAATTCTATGAACTGAATTCATTAAATATGTTTTCTTGTCTTCATCAAAAGCTGATATTCCTACATGTGCATTTTAGCCCATAAGGCAATAGTTTAAAAGACTGCCTCATTTTAGATACTCTGCATTACTGGTGCTGTAATTTAAGAGGAAATTTTTACGGCATGCTGTTCTGTAAAATTACAGTTACATTTAGAACACTAAATCTTCACTGTTTTAAAAATGAATCCCTTTTTCATTTTAGGTTCTTGTTGGATACATTGAGAAAAGATGGGTAATGCAACTTCTGGCACCATCAATACAGGTGTTAAAGCCGACAATATCTTATTTTCCAAAACATCTAGTGGTGGACCGAACTTCTCTATATCGAATGCTTCAGCAAATCAGTTGAGAATTTTCTACCACAAAAATGAGATCAAGCTCGAAGACTTGGTGGAAAAAGAAGACACAGCAACCTCCAAAAGGTTCTTCAAACCTACTACAGGGATGACATACATTGACCTGCCACCCAGAAGTCTTCTTGTGGCTTCCAGCCTTAATCAAGCTTTTTCCAGCATATTTATCACAGACAAGATGAATACAAAAGTTTATGGTGAGACAATCTCTCTGAACTTTAAAATATCAGAAGGCAAAAGCTTCATCGTGACCGCCAAGAATGAGATCAAGTTCCGAAAACCTAATGGAGGCATTTGGATTGATGAGGATGGCAATAATCACTACACCATGTGATTCAATCTGGAAGCAAAGATCTTTACTAATGCTATTACTTAGATTATGATCTAAGCTTATAATCACATGCTGTTTTACTGTAAACATTACTGAAGTTAAACGATGTTAATAAGTCAGCATGAATTAATTTATTCATGTATTGTTGCAAATAATCAATCAATAAAATAATGGGTATGTCAATGTTTTACTGTATCTGTTCCCAAATTAATATGCTAACCATGCATGTTTGATGTCAGATAATAATGTAGATAATACAAATGCTTTAAAAAATTTCTGCTACATGAGTGTGACCCAACCCAATGTTTGCTAAGCACCCTAGAAAGAAAGAAAAACTGACTCTGATAAAAATGTCTAACTCAGATAAAATAATTAATTGGCCTGCAGCATTAAATAAGAAAAATGAATCCCATAACACTGCATGCTTTAAACTAACTGTGAATAGACTTTTAAGGGATGTCCCAACAAAAAGAGCAAAATAAACAGAAAGAAACCTAAAATACCACCAAATATCTAAATATCATGGTGATCTACGCTAATCTATGCATACTGTGTAATTCACTTGAAATACCACATCTGTTCTTGCACTTTTAAACAAATATTGAGTTAAAAGTCCAAGAAAATTAAATCCCACTTCATAATGTGCTAACTGAAACTTCATATTTGATAGGATTATGTTTTTTCTGGACAAGTGGCAGTGAACCAGAACATATTAATCATATTCCTCAAATTACACAAATGCTGCCAAAAGGAATAAAACAATATGTTTTATTGTTGGAAATAAAGAAAATGGAAATAGCAGGGTGTTTTACATTTTAAATAGGAAAAACAACAGAATACGGAATTTGACCAAGGCATGCTAAAGCTTTTACATGCCCCTGCATGCTTAGAATGTCTGTCATGCTGCTAGGATGGGAGAAATGATTCATCAGTTTTGCCCCGAGCAGTCGGTGATAGTGTATTCAGATGAAGTCTGAGGTGAAGCATGACTTGCTCTTTTAGCATTGGTACCACTCCCAGTTGTGCAAGCAACTATTCAAGTCCTATACTACTCCATGTATTAAAAATTTTAATAAAATTATTTACTGTATATATTTAACATTTTTTAATATTTTTCATGCAACACAGAAAAATAATACATCAGAAAATAAACATGTTTCTATGAATTCTTACACTGTCTTCTTTTTATGGTGCTTTCACATTCATATGCAGCTTTCAGATTAATAAGATTTAACTTAAATATCAATCTATATCATTCTACCTATTGGAGAGCCACCACATGCATAAAATATTAAATATTGTGATCAGAACTGTCACATTTTTACGGACTGGTCTGGAAAACACTAATACGCAGATGCAGGAATTAAATGTGCAGATTGATATGGTTTTAATTCACAAGATTATATAATAAAAACGAAGAAACAAACGAGACACAGAACATAAGCACACCTAAGGCAATATCGGGGACTGCAGTAACTGGGCGGTATGGTAAAATCTCATGCCAAAGCTGCAACTAAATCCTCAGAGGCAGCTCTGTATGTGATTTGGACAAAAAACAGAACACGAGCATGGCTTTGTCTTGGCTGAAAATCAGCATTAGCTCTCTCTCTTTCTCTCTCTCTCTCTCTCTATATATATATATATATATATATATAGTAAAAGAACAACAAAGAATGATTAGTAACCATTTCTCTATTTGTTTGGATAAGTATTCAACTAAACATTTATTATTGTATTACTTTAATACAATTAAAATATTTAACACTTCATTATTGTTATTTGATTTGTAATTGTTTTTATCCCGTTAATCAAATGGAACAGTTTTTGCTTGGGGTGAGAGCATGGCCAATTTATATAATTTAGCAAAATTTTAGGGAACCCACATGAAAAGTTTGTTTAACTCTGCATGTTGGAAAACACCTGTAAACCATTAAATATGTACATTCTTTATAAATATAGTTCTTAAAAAGGTACCTAAAAAAATAATGGTCAGTTATGGAACAGTTCAATCCAAAGCTATTTGTGCAATTATGAAAAAGGCCTGATGTTCTCATTACAACAAACAATCTAAGTGAGCTAAACACACATCTAATAACAGGTAAACAATTAACGAAAAATGGATATTTATATATTCATCCAAAAAATTCACAGCATAACACCAGTGTGTTTGAATGAACTTCAAGAAGAACTCTAACAGCTTATTCACAAACCCTTAAGTTTCTACTAAAGCATGAGTAGGCACAGCTGATTACCTCAGTGTTACTAAGCTTATTGGATATGAGATGGAACTGATTATCTTCTCAGGTAGCAAGTGATAAGCTCAGCCTATGTGCATTTTGTACCTGGTGTCGCAAACCTTCAACTAAATATCAACATAATGAGAAATCATTTTAAGAAAATAGTTTGCTGCATCTGTTTATTGGGGCACTTTTTGTTTTACATTTTCTAAACTGTTGTGGTAGATCAACTTGATTCAAGGCCATTTTCAATAATTTACTTCTTAGCAAAACTCCAAATAACTCATTCATCCGATAATCCTAACTAGGTTTGTGTGGACCCAGACTCTATACCAGGTCCAAGAAGTGTGAGGCAGAGCCTCACACTGGGCAGGGTGCCAGTATACACACACACACACACACACACACACACACACATATCTTGATAAACATTCAATCTCCTAGTGCATTTATTAAAATATGCCTGCCAATTTAAATGAGATCATGATCCAGTTTACTCAAAAGAGACTGTATAATCTGACTTATTCACACAATAAATTAAATTGATTAATTATAAATTTAACCCTGCTCTGGGTCAAATGTGCATTGAGCAAATAGGTGTCATTATGGGAGAGTGACTTTCATAGGCTGGTCAACTGGACATTTCAATCATAACTATCTTCAATTCAACAATTGATTTGAATGATTTTTAATGAGGTCTGTAAACATAATAAAATAAAGTCCAGTCAATGACACTGATGCAAACAAAGCATGTACAATAAAAAAGACAAAATTAAAACATATTCTATGGCATTTTATTAGGAAAAAAACATTTCCCAGACATGTTAACAGATTTCAGTAGTTAAGCATTAAGTTTAGCAATACGTTTTTGATTTAACCAATGAAAATGAAATTATACACGTATATATAATTGCATGCACTGTGCAAGATCTCAGGGTCCTAGCTTCAGATGCTGTGTCATTAGGGGCAATGGTCATGTCCATCCTCATCAATCCAGACCTCTCCTTCATTCTTCCGAAACTTGATTTCATTCTTGGCTGTCACAATGCAACATGCACCATAGGGGACTGGGAAATTTAGAGAGATAGTCTCAACGTAAACCTCAGTGTCTTCTGTGTCTGCAATAAGAACACTCGCGAAGCCTTCCTCCACACTGGGAACCTGAAGGTGCTGTTTTGGTGGAAGGTCAATGTAACTAATCTCTGCACTAGCTTTGGCAAACCTCGTGGTTGTCTTCAAATCTTCTTTTGCCAGCAGGTTTTCAAGCTTTATCTCTTCTTTATGGTAGAAAATTCTCAGGCTCTTTCCTGTCGCATTTGCCACCGTGCTAACAGCACCTGGTGCACTGTAATAAGTGTTGTAAATCGTAGTAGAAGTTGCATTGCCCATCTTCTGTCCAACAAGAAGAAGTGTAAGGCTGAACCTGTTTTAAACAGTGCAGCCACAAAACTGTTGTAAATGATCTTAAGCTGGAATGCTCAATCGACAGAAATAAGATATAAACATTTTAATATATAATACTGCCAATATACTGCTAAATTAGAGGTGTTTTTAGGACAAATAGCATTTTATTTTACAAGTATTATTACACATTAAAGAACAGCACATCCCTAACCATGAAATGTCTTTAAACATTAATGTATTCACAGCGTATTATCAGCTTTTGTAAAATAAAAGCAATTAAATAGATTGCACTAAACAGAATTAGGAAATTACCTTGTATTGGGCTTAAATTCTCACTGTGAGTGTTGCCCAGTAAGCGGTCTCTGAAACTGAAAACTATTTGCTCTGGCTGAGTGCAATTTATACAGAAGGTTGTGCTCTACCTCAAACTTCATTTAAATAATTACACCCCTCCCCCTCTTATACACACTTATATATTTCATGTTATAGAAAATATTGGGAAGCCTTAATATTACACCAAAAGGAACTTAAATAATATCGCATTAAAATGGAAAGACATTTTTTATTTCTAGTGTCTGTGGGAATTTGTATGGGGCACCGTTTGTAAAAGCAGCACCACAAATTTAGAGGTGTCGTTTTTTCAACATTTAGCGCAATGTTCACACAATTTTCAACAACATTGTTAATTTGGGTACATTTTCTTGTTGCCGACATGTTAAATGTTCACTCTAAATGTTAAATGTTAAATCTAAATCTTAAGTGTTAAATCTAAATGTTAAATGTTAAATCTAAATGTTAAATCTAAATATAAATGTTAAATCTAAATCTTAAATGTTAAATCTAAATGTTAAGTGTTAAATCTAAATGTAAAATCTAAATCTAAATGTTAAAT
>JBBKCR010143781.1:0-19818 GCA_037577295.1 Ladigesia roloffi
GGATTACTGTCGGTAAATATCAGAGATCCGCTTCAACGCACTTTGCTGTGGTATTTTCGTTTATTAAATTGTAAAAACTTTTCCACGGACCCCCTGGTAATGCGCCACGGACCCCCTGGGGTCCGCGGACCCCACTTTGAGAACCACTGGCCTAGATGATGTATTCGTTGTAATTGTTGAGGTAACTCGGGGCTCGACATTGCGACCATGCTCCCGAAATTTCTCTCTCTTGTTAAAATTTTAAAGTCGCGAGTGCCAGTGTGGAACTCGAGAGCACAAAATTAAGAATCGAGTGCACAGTTGTGATAATGCTGCGCAAAAACTGTATTTTTCCTCTTTCGAACGTCTTTTTTCCTTCTCGATGTGTTAAATGTTATCGCTGAGCAGATTTTTTCCTTTTTTTATAACTCAACTGAGATTTCTACGCGCGCGGTTTTAGCAGTTTGGAGGCGGGTTTTGGCCGTTTCTGCCTACGAATCCTATTGGCCGATGGCTGCTGGTTTTGTGATTGGCTAAACAAAGTTCCTACAGAAAACCCAAAGATGCCATACGAAGAGGCGAAAGATCAGTTAAACGCAAGTTATAGTGAAGTTAAAGTGTATCGACCTGGTAATAATAATTCTATAGTTAGATCTCATGTGTTAAACAAAAACAGTAAAGTAACCAATTCCCTTTTCACTTGATCAGTGGATCAACAAAGCACGAAATATTATAAACGGTTTTGCAGATATACCATCAGCCTTGGTGGGTGTGTGTGATATCTCCTGACCAACATGGAGGATTGACTTAAATTAAATCAAAAATGAAAAATATATCTGGCACTCTAAATGTGAAACTTCACCATTAGATAGTGATGTTTTTTTTCCAGTGACTTCTCGTTTCACAAAATAGTCCCACCAGATATCCGCAGTGTTAGCCGAGAACTTTTTACCTTGGACAAAAATAATGGGACACGTAGTGAGCAGGGAGGTGAGTGGTTTGTGGTTAATATCTCCAGATTATTGCACACAAGGTGCCGTTGGAAAGAGTGCAAGAAATACTTTATTTTGAGGTATACAATTTATAAAATATACTTATATTTTAACACTTTTAAAACCCAGAGGACACCCTGTAAAACTACATTAGGGAAACTAGTGCCAAAGCAGCTGAAAAACACACACACACACACACACACACACGGTAAAACCATCCATTATATTTCGTGCTTTGTTGATCCAATGATGGAAGCTGGTACTGCAAAAATGATAACATACCATTATAAAATTTGTGCGAGTAAAAAGGAATTGGTGACTTCACCATTTCTATTTAACAGATGACCTAACTATTGAATTATTATGACCAGGTCGATACACTCTAACTTCACTATAACCACTTGCGTTTAACTGATCTGCCACCGTTCCTCTTCCTCTGGCACCGTTCAGTTTTCTGTAGGAACTTTGTTTAACCAATCAAAACCAGGAGCCAGCGGCCAATAGGACTCGTAGGCAGAAATGGCTAAAACCGTGCAAAAAAGTGCACACTGGCACTATATAATTTACAAGGGACATTTTTTTTGCAGCAAGCCATTTTACACACTCTAGTTTTGGCGTTGATGTGACGCCATAGTGGTGTTCATTAATTTTTGGTGGGTGCTCCTAACTTTTTGATGTTGGGAGCACCAGTGCTACCAAGAAAAAAAGTTGGATTCAAGCCCTGTTTCATGTTAACAACATCTCCATAGAAGCTAATTAGAGCATTATTTTAAAACTGTCAAGGATGGAACAAAACAGTTAAGTGCGTGCTGCCAACATTATGCATCCCTGACCAACTATGAAGGTGAACTGAGTGACAGGTTCACAATATTTCTCTGGGATGCACTGAACCCAATTCCATATAAATGTGCTTTGATGACACAGGTTAATACCAGTTGTAAACAGGGCCTTAAAAGTATGCAGACAGGTCGTTGAATCATAAAGTTGATATTATGAAATTAGAAAAAAGTCTAAAGCCTAAAGCAGAGAAACTGGCTGATTATCTGTCTTGTTTCCAAGCAATTTTTACTATTCAGCAAACACTTTCATGAATACCTGAATATGGCAAATTTTTCTACAAAAAATGCATAAAATAATTAAATAATAACTGTCATCCAGCCAAAGTATGTTAATGACATACAGAGATAAGTAAGATGTGTTTCTCATTCAAGTTCTAACAGAAGCCACCAATAAACATTAGAAAATTTTAATGGAGATGTGTGTTGCAATGACTACTGTAATCATCATACTGGCATGATTATGAATGCATAGTTTATGAAGTGCTTTAGGGGGTATATTATAAAACAGACATACATAGTGTGAGTCACAATATTGCCATATTATTTACAGACCATATCATCCAGCCCAACAATATATCAATAAGAAATTATGTACTATACTAGTACACACACACACACGTACAGAGTCTAAGGGATCATGGGTAGTAAATTAACAGCTTGTTTCTCTTTACAGTTAAAATTAGCAAAAATAACCCACAAAGCATTCAACCTAAAAACATTAGCAATTTAGTAAACAAATAACTGAATATACTGGGTTACAATAATAATGTAATACAAATGTGTTATAGCATCAAGTTAGATAAACGTGTCTCAATTAATGTTCCTTCTTGCTGTTTATTTATTTTTTTATTTATTTGTTTAAGCATCCATTTCACACACTGCTTGCTGTGATATGCTTTTGAAATACGATGACTGCGGAAAATGATCAGCCTAAATAATTGCAACTAGGCCTGTCACGATAAACAATAAATTAATTAATTGCACGATAATTAAAATGAAGTTGATAATTTTCCAGCCACGATAATTTATTTGTTTGCTTTCCAAACGGACTCCACTGTGATACTTTGGCCCCCTCTCGTTTCCTTAGGGTAACGAGGCATAAACTCTCTTGTGGGTTAGCCTAATAGCTAGGCTAGCCGCCTGGTGAGATAGTGCTATGTAGGTACGCATTTAAGATGTGAATACCAATTATGCCACTGCGTACAACGGCCGTCTCACTTACAGGACGGGAAGGGTTGTTTTTTTTCAGAGATCAGCACTTCTTTGGGAACGTGCCAGAACCTCAGAGTCTCTTTTCTCCTCATAAGCGTGGTGAGACGTGCTTCACTCAGCATCTCATGGTCTGTTGCGCTGCGGAGCTGAAAAAGCTCTACGTTTGTAATATTACTAATAAATGGTATAATCAGTTTATACTGATAAATGGCTATGAGGTTCAGTGCAAACCACTACCATGCACAGTCATCCGAGAGCGAAGCACCCTGCAGGACTGACTTCAAGCCGTTTCACCGGATTTAGCCTTATTGGCTAGGCAGTTCTAAATGTAGTTAGTGATGCATTTTTAGAATTGAGATAGTCTAGAATATAGTTGAATAGGTGAGCTGCTCTTGTTCATTTACTATACTGTGATTTGGATCAGTTTGCGTCATGTGATTAAACAGTTTGTGAAAAATACCTTTTGTGTCTGTGCGCATGCGCACGTGTGGGCGGGGGGTCAATTTTCTAAGTATTTTCAAATAATTCTCCTTGATTTTTGAATAGTGTTTTTGCCAAACATTCACATCCCTAGTGGTGTTACTCAACTAATAAATAAGGCTACTGGTGGCATTTGTTCTGCTTTACCTTATTTAAAGTAGGAATGTATTTGACAACTGACTGTATTTTGAATGTATTTAAAATGACCCAAAATAACTTGAGCTTCCATATTATTTCTCCTTCAGTTACTCCGACAAATGCACACACCTGTAACCTATAAAACAGTGTATACCAATCCTGGTCCTGGGGTGTCTTGCACATGTGTTTCACTGCCACAAAACTCACCTAATCCTAATCAGATCTTTAATGACCCTTTAACAAGAATGCAGTCTAAAAAGAAATGACTAAACTGTGAAATTATCCAAGACTTGAAATCTCGATTAACTTAACATTTTGACTCGATTACGATTAATCATTTATTATTTTATTTATTTTTGCCTTCATATTTCACTGTCCAGTTTTGTACAGTAAATATGCTCACATAGATTTTCGAATGAAGGGTGCATTTCTTGATTTTAAAATAATTGAAGGAAACACACTATCTACTATCTATGATTATTTATTGAACATCAATTTTGAACAACTGAAATTAAAGCATACACACCCTAAAACGCTACCTAAAAGTCTTTTTGTTCTTATAAAAATTATAATACATAACTTGCATTTTTTAATTACATTTTTAATGTTTCTTATGAACAACAGTAACTCCACACGCTTAAGTGTTTTTTAAAGGGAAAGTAACTGAAATAATTGGCCTGGAATTTTTTGACCATTATAGGTTCTTCGATTACTTTTCAATTAATTGCCCAGCCTTATCTTAAACACAAACATAAGATCCAATCGATCATTTATCAAATACACGTGCTTAGAATTGAATAGATAGGTTAACTTTTTACACTATACAAGAGAGAAAACCGAATGTTGAGTTTTACAACGTTTAGTTTCTGACTCTGCTAACTAAAGCAGTTATCTAACTTTTACTAATGGTACCAGTTTTAGCAGCAAACAAGCTTCGCGGTCTAAAGTAGCGTGAAACTTAAGTAAACGGTTACAGTTAGCTTTATAAACATAGATTGATATTAACTTTCAACAAAAACGTATCTCTCAGAGGAGACAGCAAACAATTGTTGCATCCGGAATAACAGTCGTATGTTTTTGTTTACATAACACTAGCTAAAGAGCAAACCAGATGGTTTGGCTTCTAAACTAACAGCTGCTAAATAAGAAATGCCATCATACGTATTTGACTAGACTTGGTCAAACTGAACTGAATTAAAACAGGCTGTAATTCAGAGAAAAACTGAGGTTAGTCCTGAGCTAGTTAGCTAGCCTATTTCTGTTTAAGACTGCAGGAAGCTGGAGCTAGCGAAAGTTAGCCAGTTGGTCGTGCAGGCCGAGCCTGAACTGAGAAAAGGAGTGTGAAAATTAACCTCTCGGTCCTTCAGCCCCAGGAGCAACACTTCTTCCATTAGGGTAAGCCTGGTTTCTTTGGCGTCTCCGCCGTCGTCGTCATCCTGCTCGTCTCTCCGGGGCTCGTGTTCGTCCTCCCCGGGCGAGCTCTTCTCGCGCTCGGCCGCGGCCCGTCTCTGCACCAGGCCGGAGCTCCGCTGGGTCAACGAAGACATGACGAGCGGAAAGACCACACGAAAACACCACCACCGCAAGCGCTGTTCGAGCCTGCACTCTGCTTTATTTAGTCCGGTACATACATAAGTCGTACTGATATTTAATAGCGAACTCGACGATTATGGCGAAGCCGGGGCGTGGAGGAGTCTCTCCTAAAACCTTTCCGAGCACCGGGCGCCCAGCTCGGCTCATCTAACATGGCGGCCGGCGTTTGCGTCAGACAGTGGATGTGGCATCCAGAGCCTCCCAGGTGAGAGAGGAGAGACTCTTACAAACCAAAACACAATAGGCAAAACCGAGGACACTCACACAAACTAAACAAAACAACAAAAAGTGACGCGACTAAGGAAACACAAATTAAACAAAACGAAAAAAAACTACCCAGGAGAGACTCTCACAAAACAAAACCACAAAAACAGACACGACCAAGGACACTGACACAAACTGAAACAAAATAATAGAAATTGACACGAGAAGACCCAGACAAAGTAAACAAAACTTTTGATATGTTAAGGTTTCACCACACAGCTATGGTGGTTTTGTAGTCACAAGGCTGTGGGTTCCAATCCTAGGACAGCCAGCAGCACCACTGAGGTACCTTTGATCATGTTTCTTTCCCCACATGCTGTGCTCCGGGTGCTGCGTCGCTGGCTGACTACTGCTTCACTTGAATAGTTTATAAGCAGCCACTTTAAGTTGCAATTACCCATTAACACTGTCGCCACAAAACATAATAAAACTTAAGGAGGCACAGGTTAACTGATCAGAACCAATCACGCTGTTTACTTGTATTGAACAAAGTCATATACATACACCAAGCTTTCAAAAAGTGTTAGGGACTTGTATCTGGGGTATAAAATGCCTGCATATAAAACTGTGCACGTTTTAAACAGGGAATGTCATGTTTCCCCTTTAGTTACTCCTAAATCTATCTGTTATCACATTCCCACCTGTATGGTACCCTCCTGTCTTGATCTTTTTGGCTTTCCATTAGGCAAATCTGGTACCAATAATATTCTTGGTGTACTCTTAACAGAAAAGGACGGACACTGATAATAATATACAGGTATACGTAACCAAATATGGGCTCCTCAAAATAACTTTGAGGGCTTTAATGTGCTAATTTTCTGTGTACTCCAATGAAAACTCTTCATCTACAGACATCTGAGGAAAATTGTTTTCTAGCAATTAAACAAAAACACAGCATTTGGTGAATAAATTCTGGTTTATTATGGTATACTCTGTTCAATATGTTTGCCATTTTCAAAAGAAACTCCACCAGCAAATTCCATATATGTTTACTATAATGGTAAATTTAGGGTCATAATCCAAAAAAATACAGTAAAAAGAACTTATTGAACCGAGTCAACACCCAGCAATGTATAGTTCTGAGTTAAATAACTCTCCCCACTCAACTGGAAGAGCTTTAATTAACAGTGTCTGAGGCAGAGGAGCAGTAGTGCAATTAACATTTTCACAAGCAGCTTAGAGACTAAGCTGTTGAACAGCAAATCAGAAAACAGTTTTTGGTAAACAAGTGCTCAGTTAAGGTTAAGACAGTGATTTTTGTTTAACAGGAAAAATATAATAGTACAACATTAGGCACCTTGTACTTTGCTTATTGATTAAATTAACCTGAAAGATCAGTGCAATAGAACAACAAAAAGGCACTCTTATTTTGGTATCTAACAAAACTGGAAACAAATGTGCATCCCTGGCCTAATATTGGTGGTAACCATCTTAATGACTCAAATACATTCTTGATACAAAAAAAAATATTAATGGCATCTTACTATAAACCTTAGTCTGTCTCTAAACAGTAGAGATGTAACAATGCATTAAAAACTTGGGATACAGCAATGCATCAAATCTGAGTGTTCATCGTGGCAAATGGAGATGCCATGAATTAAGATATCTGAATCAACATCTAGCACCAATCAATGACCCAATCAAGCCAAACTCCCAGATCTAGTCTCATTAGTACATTATCCTTCAACTGAACAGTCATCATTTTTCTTCATTCAAATTTTGTATACAATATAATAAAATATGGAATGATGAACCTAAAACCTGGTACAACTGAATGGAGTTTGTGATGTGCAATTCATATTTTTTTTTTATCAAAGTGCAAAGTGTGTACGTGAATGCAAAAAAAAATAAAAATGTATTGGTCCCGGTTTGTGTGCAAAATATACAGCTATGTTCTTGTTTTATGGAGTCCTGATTTTCCTTATTTTCGAACAACCACCAGGTGGCACCAAAGAAAGACCCTCCCAAACCCCCACAATGAGACTTTTATAACACTTAGTTTTTTTAACTTGGAGTTTGCATTAAAATCCTGAAATCTACATTGCCTGTCAACTAAAGGTATTTATTTAAAAAAACCTAAATACTTTTTATATTCCAAATGTACATTTGTACATCAAAAAGAAATAGTCATCTATTAATTATTCCAAGAAAGAATACTTGCGCTTATATCATACCAACAGCTAAAACCTTAAGACATAAAGGGACATTTTTGTGTGTCAAGAGCTGTCAATATATGAGTGATGTGCAACCTTGAGTAGAAAATTCAAATAAGAAAAAAATGCAATACCCCCCTCCCCTTTCTATAGATTATATATGCTATTTAGCTATTCAGGCTTTAATTCAAGTCTCGAAGTTAACTACAGTAGGGCACATCTGGTCTTACTAAGGCTGTCCGCACCCTTAAAAATATCTTGCTTTGGGCCAGTGTAATTCTAAGCATTAGTCATCACCATCACTGACTGTACAAATCAGTGATAAAAGACCACCATAACCTCACGTTTTTATCACTTTGTTACAATAAAGAGGTGTCTAAACAAAGCTTATGACTTCACTGGTCTCATCCTCTTGGCTGGCTAGTTTGTCTGTCACCATAAGGCTTTGTAGAAGGCTTGTGGGAATGGCTGGCTTGAAGGTCCAGTTGCGGTTGGAAGCGAACGGGAAGCAGGAGGACAGACGTAGTGAGGTTCGAGCCAGGGCCAGTGGACCAGGCTGTAGTTGAAGATGCTCGCCTTCAGTTTCCCAACAGCCTCTCAGGTCCAGCTCCCTTTTGAGCTCCTGCACTTGGCCCAGGAGCTCAGCTATCTTGCTGGTAACAGCCACGGATCCCCCACCCAGGATCTGCACCTCTGGTATCCAGCGAAGGTAGCGCTGCATCCACAGCCGCACAGCTGGCCCATCTAGACATGGTAGCAGCAAGCCATGATAGTCTAGAGGGCGACGCTGCCAGGCCTCATAAAACTCACGCGTGGTCACTGCTGAATCAGGCGAGGCCATCCAGCGGCTTATGCGCTTTACACGCAGCATCTTTTTCAGGCTCTCTGTCTCGTCCTTGAAAAAGCCTCTTTTCGGTGGGGTTTTAAAGGCTGAGCTGGGTAAGGACAATTGCCGCTGGTGCTAACAAGCAACATAAAAATATTTCAGTAAGGTTTTCAAAATGTAAGATATATTAAGATAGGAAAAAAATAGGAAATGGTTATTGTTGTTCCAGATTTTTAATTAGAACCAATAATTGTACTGATTATTTAACTGGCTATTTATGCACTAACATGTATATTGTCATTCACTAATTTTGCAAAATGAAACTCTCATTGGTGAGAGAGCTTGTTGTGGTTTCAGCAGTAGACAATAAAACTGTAGTTTTTTATATTAATACTGTTACTTTTTAATACAACGTATCTGCATTCAGATACTGCAGGAAAAAAAGCTTTTTTTCTGACTCACCAGAGATTAAAATTAATTTTTAATAATCCCTTTATCATGCTACAGAAGTGATTCATGCTCCTTTTTTCTTTTCCTTCACATATTTTTCAAAAGAAGGTTGCATCAATAATGATATACATAGTTTTTAATCTTCTTATGTATAACATTGACATTTTTGAGTCAAATATCTACATCTCAATATCATGACAATAAGACAATACGTTGTTCAACTTGTTT
The DNA here is from genome assembly GCA_037577295.1 of Ladigesia roloffi. Lineage (NCBI taxonomy): Eukaryota > Metazoa > Chordata > Actinopteri > Characiformes > Alestidae > Ladigesia > Ladigesia roloffi. The sequence continues at coordinate 9,155 of JBBKCR010143781.1, forward strand.
TACATTTAAATAGAAACTCACATTAAAAAAGTTTAACCCCCATGGCTTTCACTATCACTAATCTAATTGGTCTAAAAGTATATGGCAGCTGGCACCTTTTAAAATATTTTGTGTAAATTAATTGGTTACTGCGAATGTACTGTTTTAAAATGTGGGAAAAAGGGAAATCTGTTGGTTATTACTATTGGTAAATGGCTGCAAGGTGCTAACTACTGGAAAACATAAAAAAAAAACAATCTAAAATAATACAGAAAGTTGTAGCATGTGAAAGAGTTAGAAGATAACTGCCACTGTTTACCTTGGGACGAGGAACTTTACGTACAACTTTATCTGGCTTCAGCTTATCAGCATACAGAGGGTTAACGAAAAGCTCCTGGGCCTTGCAGTCAAACTGCACCGACCAGTCCCATACTGCTGGACAGTTCAACGAGCTTCTTTGTGAGTGCTGTGACTCAGCCTGCCAAGACAATCAAGCAGCACTAGTCAGCGGGAGGTTTGCCCATGCAAGGAAAGTGAAGGCAAAGCACACAGGCACATGTTACAGAGAGGGAACTGTTTTCCTTTTGGCAGGAGAGATGCAGCTTCCACTGCAGCTTTACTGTGCTATAGAACTGGAGCTTGATGTATAACATTCTGGGAACATTCTGCAAGTATTAGAAAGTTCACTCTATGAATACATTCATAGTCTACATTCCATGTGTGCTCAGAATAATCTCGATTCACATTATTTATATGGCAATCATCAGCTACAGGTTTTTGACATTCACAAAAGGGTGACCCGGTTTAAATTTCCACCGAAGAATTAGACAACTTAGGCACTGCACTGATGCCTCAAACTACATTCTTTAACTCAAAATGCTTTATTGTGAAAAGTAAAACTGGTTCAGCAGTACCTTCAGAGTGCACTCCCTCTGATATGCAGTGTTGAACAAGAAAGTGCTGAAGACTGGAACATGAATGCTGTCAGAGAGAACAGTCAGGTATGTCTCGGAGAACTGGAAGGCCGGGCTGTGCTGCTGAACTAGTTGCCACACACACTCCAGGAAGAGCAGGAAGACTGGGGCTGAGGACTGATAAGAACTAGTAAAACAACTGAAATCTCATAAATGTATAGCAAATGCCTTGTCAAACAAGTTACAGGCATTACAAGTTGTATAGTAACATCACAAATGAAATGACTAATTTTACCAATTGCATTACATGCTTATCTGCATTCAGATTAATAAGTGCAATGGATTTAAATAAAATGTATAATGTTTATTTCTTTGGGTTGTGATTTGGTTTGTGAAAGAGGAAAAAATATATATACTGCTATAAACGCCATAAGCAATCTGTTCAATATTTTAATCATGCAAATTATTATCCTGTGCTGCAGAAGACATAGACCCAGGCTCACCTGAACAAGCTATACTCAATTTTCTTACAAGTTGCTTTTTATAGTTTTTACAGAAATGAACAGATAGATGAAGTACAATGTTTACTATGTTTGGCTAGTACTTTAATTTCTAACAATGGAAAAAAGTCTAAAACCATAAAATGATGTTCCCCTTGTAAGTTCCAGTTTGTCCAGATTTACTCTTGGTGGTCAATTATCTTCCTGTGTCATTGCCATTAAGAAGAACATGCATCAAAACACAGTGTATTGTAATGAGGAAAAAGTTTAGCCAAAGGAAAAAGTAAACTAAACCGCAACTTTACTTTTAGTGAAATGAATCATGCAAAGTGGGATGAACTAAAACAGCTGCAATGCCTACGCCAAGTCCCAAAGGATGGTCTCTTTTGTAAGCAGAAACACAGGGGGCACTGTGACGGTAATAGGAGGTGCTTCTGGGGAGACGGATGCATTTACTCAGCTTAAACATGGTTTGAATCTCAGACCACCTCCTGAAGTGGTATGAGTGATTGTGTTTGTATCTGTTTTAAATGTTTCTGTAATTTTAGGTAGCTTGAGCTTGGTCTCATCAATGTATAATACTGGTCACTCCAGACGAATTAATTAACCTGGTACAAATAGGGTCCAAGTGTGAGATTTTATTTTCTAAAATACAGGGACTTCATTTATTCTGTAGTACACATACAGTTTTTGTGAGTAGTTTTCTGTGAACAGGCGGAGTAAGAATTGAGGTCTTTTCTGCTGATTTATAAAAGGATCTTTAAAATTCTGTTTGAGTTAGCTAGGTCGAGCTCTTCAGACCCAGAACTAATGTATCCAATTAAAATATGAAGAGTAATGAGGTCATTATAACTCTGATGTATCAGAGGAATTAATTCAACTTTATAGCCAGTACACAGCTCAAAGTGACACTTTTGACCACAACACTGAAGCTAAGTTTCTAGCTAATCAGATTCAAGTCATCTTCTTAATAGAAATACAGTAACTGCCCACTTTCACGCAGATTGAACCTCCAACCTTGCCTGTGAATACAGCTGACTGTGATGTCCAGGACTCATGCACCACATGGTTACCAAGGCAACCAGACATCTAAACTGAATGAACCCCTGCTGCTCAGCGCACCCCCAAATATAAACAAGCAGCGCAAGGATGAGGAGGCATGGCACATGAGGCCCAGACTTCACAGTCAGCTGTACTCCGAGGTGGGAAATTTGAAAGAGGTTTTTTCTTAAAGCCCTGTACTTTTATTACTGTAAATTAAATGAATGTATTACTGTATTCACCTACTTATAGCAAAAAAAACACATTAATTATAGTGCAGTCATTTGGGCGTGGCGTTTAGTAACCCAGCACAATGGCGAGGGGGCATGGCATTTTCCAGAAAGTTCTTCCCAACTATGTTGCAGTAGTTCCTATGAGTGTTCGGCTTTGCTTTCACTCTTCTGTCCAGTTCATCCTAAAGCAGCTAGATGAGGTTTAACTCTGGAGACTTCTGGCCACTCTATATTTTCCAGCTAACCACCTTGTTCTGTTTTCTAAGGTAGTTCTGGCAAAGCTTGGAGTTATGTTTTGGGAACTGAATGACCAACTAGGAACATACTAGAGGTGTACGATACACCAAACCCACGATTTTTGATTCACGATTTGTATAGTATCGTGATTCATTTACGGTGGACGAGAGGGTTCTGAGAAGTTCTGAGATGCCATTTTGTTTGGAGACACCTTATTTTTACCACAAAATTATAAACCAATATTAGCTTAAATACCGCTTCCTTTCCATTCACACTGAGAGAAGTCGAGTTGGAGGAGTCGACTTGTCTCTCTCGGTTCACAGCTCCATTCAAACAAAATAATTTTTTACATGGGGTGGCCCCTTCTATTTCAGGGGGTCCACACACCCACAACCGTGACATCACAGAGACCACCGGAGCGGTGCTCTGGCCAAATTCATATTCAGGTTTTTATTTGTCACATACAGTGTCATACACGGCAGACCGTGTCATGAAATGCTTACTGCAATGGCCGAGCTTAAAAAAAAAAACTGTAAAGAAAAATAAGAGAAACAGTCTGAAAGCCAACAGCATCAGGAACGGCCGGTAGTAAAAGAAAATCCAGAGCCACCCCAGACACCCCTCTAGCTCAGCCACTGCTCAAAACAAAATAAAAACAATTACACAGAGACTCCAGCGCAGTTTTATCACAACCTAGCAAGCTTAGACACTTAAGACCAGTGTCACCATTTACATGTACTCTCAGCTAATCAATTCAGCAAACAAAGGGCTCCGTGTGTTCGTAAACTTGTGGGAGGGCTTTTTGAAACCCTTAGACCCTCAGCTATTGGTTAAAGAAAATAAATTGATGTGACAATCCTCCTATTACGGCGAAAAATGTATGTTTCTGGGCGGGAACTGTGTACAGAAAAGAGTTGGAAGGGTTAAGTCTTTGTAGAGATTCACCCTCCTCACACTGCGATTCGGTTTTGTATCGTATATCGTTACAGCCTCTTACAACACACTCTGGTCCTGGAGGGCTGGTGTCCTACACAGTTTGATGGTAATCCTCCTCAAACACATTCACTAAACCCGACAATTAACAAGAAAGTTGAACCAAGTGTTTCTGAGGAGGGAAATCACCAAAACGTGCTGGACTACGGCCCTCCAAGACCGGAGTTGCCCACCCCTGTACCAGAGGGTACTGCATGTCACTACAGAATTATTTCCCACTTCTGGGTAACCTTATTATTTTTAAACCTCTTGTAGTTCAGCACTGTCTTTTGTACCATTTCATCCTATTCAATTGACGTAAACTGTTTTAATTTCATTTTAAAAAAAGCTTGAAACACTGGCGTGATCTAAAACTTTTGTCTGGCAGTGTATAACACTGGTGAATGCATATTCCTTGATGTCTCTTTATTAGAACACACTTTCAAACATTTTAAACCATGTTAAGCTGGAGCTAAAGCTTTTGGCTAGCATGATGTGTGTCATTAATGCATCAACACTAAAGACACGATTTCCACATACATCAGCACCCCGAGCACACTCGTTCCTCAGGTTTCAGATTTAAAAGTCTAACGCATGTAAATGATCCAAGACAATTCAACTCACAGTCAAAATATTCATGACCCTTGAAGAGCTGTGTGAGAAAAAAGGAAAGGACTGAGTGCAAGACAACTACCTCCTTGTCCTTCAGATAGAGGTGATTACATCGATCCAAAAAGGCATGGCACCCAGCCACCCACTCTTTCTGCACCAGGCTCTGGAAGCCTACGAGTGTTCTATAATGAGGGTCCATCATGATCTGCACCAGGCTTGAAATGACACAGCAGAGGTCTGTACCTTCCTCTTCTGAAATGAGTCAGAGACACGATACCAATCAAGAACAGATTTTATTTCAATCTGATACTCAATATTTTTGACACTTAAGAGGGAACTTCGCTGCCTGTAGCACAATGAAAACACCAACCTGCACCAAAAAATCCATGTGCTGGTCTGGGGAATCATACCAGTGAGTGATCATTGAGAGAATATTCTGAAAGTTCTCCCAGTTCCAAATATCCAATAATTTCACACTGTTCTAGAAAGTTCTGGCTCATTCAACAATGAACCTAGGATGTTCTCCCAAATCAGCACAGAGCATCAACATATTCTCCTACTTCACACTGTTCTAGAAAGTTCTAGCTTGTTCAACACTAAACCAGTCTCCCAATTCATAGTTTTCTACAATTTTCTCCCAATTAATAGTTTTCTACAATTTTCTCCCAATTAAATGTTCTTGCTCACATAACACTGAGCACCACATTCACTAATGACCTAAAATTAGGTCATTAGTTAGGCTGTTCTGAAACTTCTTCCTCACTGAATTTGACTTTTCTACTCAAGAAAAGTATCATAACATCTGTCACCAATACAAAGTTGACCTTTGATGACAGAGATTGTTGGGAAAGGCTGATGTGCCATGGCCTTTACTGTGTTGGAGACTGCACACAACCTACCTATTATGAGGACATTTGTGTTTTCCTTCTCAAGACTCTCCACCACTTCAACTGCTTTTTGGAGACATTGTCTGCAATGAGATTGAAGCATTTTTTTTTTATTAGAGGAATAATTTCAACAGATTTTAGGAGAGAGAACTGTATTTCAAAATATCTGACCTGATAATGTCCAGCCAGCCTGTACTTTCAAGAGAGGAGAACCACTTTACATCTGACATCCAAAAATCTGTTGAATTGTCTATCAATCAGAAAGAAGGATTCACTTCAGAATGCACATTCAGAATGATCTGCTATGAACATTTGAATGTTCAGGGCCTTTAGTCTCAAGGAAAGAGCACCCACCAATGAGAAAAAACTGCTTGAACTTTGTGTAAGACTGCTGAATATCTTGAATAGTGGGAAGGGTCTCTGATAGATCTTCTAATTTTAAAGTATAGAGATGGGTCTGGGCCACAGCATGCAGCATTCTGCAACAGTGAAAGAAAGCTTGACCAAGCTAAAAGATGTGACGGTTACAAGTGATCCAGTCCTTTGAGAAAGCAAATTAGTTATACTACATCATTATAATATAATCCCAGAAGGTCATTAAACTTTTGCCAAGGATGCAAAACAATAGTTATCCTTTACCTCTCCATGTATGCCTGCAATAACGCATCATCTTGAGGATTGGGCAAAGTGGAGGCTTTGAACAAAGCACAGCCACTATGATGAGACCAACACCACATCTTCAAAACAGGCAAAACATAACATGCATAAGAGAATGCATATTACACAGTGTTAGCATGCTTCTTTTAAACTAAATAAAACAATTTACTTTAAATACTGCCTATTCCAGATATTTTATTTCTATGAATGTTTGGACAGCTTTATATTTTAAAATCCTGCATTGCTGAATTTTTCCTCATTGCTTCCATAACATACCGTCTAAACTACAGTATATTTGTACAGCCCAAACAAATCTTTAGTTTTGGATGTGTATTTATGTCTGCGTATATACTATGCCTAAGTAAGTAGAATAAAAGAGGGTTCTTTATCGCAATTAATTGGAGGTTCAGTTCAGCCCTCAGGTTTCTCAGCCACTTTTCAACTTGGAAGTTTAACCAAGCCCAAATTAAACATAATGCAATACGTGTAAAACACGAACCAGATGTATTTTCAAAGAATGAAATTTTAAATAAATGTACTATATTCTTGCCAATTTAATGTAAAAATCCAGCAATACGGACCACATTAACAATGGTCCTTGCCTGATCACTGAACACAGAGCAGTGCTTTCTCAGTGAGACAATGCAAAAAAAAAACTTGAATTGTCTTAAGTGTTTTTTATCTCAGCCGAGACTTCTATTGAACCCACAATCACTACATCATCTGTGCTTCAGGTGGCAGGTCGAAGTGTAAATTCAATCGACAGGCATTCAAGTGGCACCGAAATGAAGCACCGAAATTCACGTTCTGTTTCGGTCCGGTACATACCAGTTCTATAGGTGCCGGTGCAGTAATGTTTACATCTGTAAAGTGTTTAATCTATTTAACTTAACCAGATGTAGTTGCATAATACAAATTCTTACTGGTAATCCTTTCCCTTGAAATGTAGATATATCTTCATTGGATACAGTTGTGGGGACGATGAAGATCTTTGGTAACCTAAAACAATGTTTGAACAGTACTATTCAGGGACTGGCAGGCATTCTGACTAATAGCAGATGAACAATCAGACAATTAGGAAATAAGAACAAAATATAAATCATTAAAAAAAACATCAAATGTTAGCATGGCCGCAACTCAATGGGTAGGAATGAATGACACATTGTAGTTATAGTCTTCTCCTACCTTGTGGAAAGCTCAAAGCTTTCATTTTCAGTGACTATTCTAGAGTTTTCTTTGGTTCTTTTCATTTCGTGGCTCCAGTCTTCTTTTTTGTCAAACATAAGAGTACTCTGTGGCCTCTGCATCTCTGTAAAAAAATATTAAAATGTAATTTTTAACTGAACATTACTAGTCGAATCATTGCTTTGGATGTGTTTGGAGATTTTTGTTGGCTTCTTGACAAAGATATTCATTAAGCTTCATAATAACAGGCTCCCTTTGTAAAGATAAAGTTGGGCTCAATGCAATAATATAAGAAAATGTAAGAGTTTTTTTGGCACCACATATTAAATGCTGGGGGGAGCAGTTATTTGACAACAAAGAAAGTGTCCCTGACACTAAATCTTATCAGATCCTCCAGGGTACCGGAATTACCCTGTTAAAAAGCTCCATGTACATTTTGGATCATTGGCCTGGTGCAATATCCAAGAATGACCCAGTTTGAGACATTTGGCAGAGGCAGCAGGATTTACAGTCATGGCCAAAAGTTTTGAGGATAACACAAATATTTACACAACGATAAAGTTTTCTGCTTTAGTGTTTTTAGATCTTTTTGATAAGGCAAATGGCCAGAGGATTCTTTGGTGTACTTCAGTATAATTACAAGCATTTCAAAGGCTCTTATTGACAATTACATCAAGTTTATGTAAAAAGTCAATATTTGCAGTGCTGGACCATCTTTTTTAAGACCTTTGCAATGGAATGCTGATAATCAACTTCTGGGCCAAATCCTGACTGATAGCAACCCATTCTTGAGGCAGCGGTTGGTGGTTATCGTGTTGTCCCAGCAGTCAGGGGGCTTGAATCTGCTGGTGATATTACAAAGGTACCACTGACCATGGTACAGTCCCCACACAGTGCTCCCCAAGTGCCCATTATTAGTGGGTTAAATGAAGAAAGTATTTCAAACAGTGTGCTGTGGTGTTTTCATGCGTGGCTATAAGGGGCCACTTCATGTTACTTGCATATTCACCCTGAAACCATTTTCACAACAACAGAATCTCCTTCATGATGATCCAATAAATTGTCCATTTAGGTGCAATCTTCCTAGCAGCAATATCCCTGCCAAGGAAGCCCATTTTATGCAAAGTATTGACAACTGCATGTTTCCTTGTAGGTAACTATGGTTAGCAGAGGAGGAACAATGATTTTAAGCAGTACCCTCCTTTTAAAGCATCCAGTCTACTAGACTACCTCAATCAGCATGACATGATCTCCTGCCCAGCCCTTGTCTACACTCTAACCTGTGTTAACCAGAGGAACACGAATAGCAGTGCAAATGTGTTGTTTGGGAGTAAGTTAATTTTCATGACAAAAAGAAACCGCTATCAGATCAATATTCCTAACATTCTGGAGCATATGCAAACTGCCATCATAAATCTTTTATATATACACTATTTTATAATATTTGTGTCATTCTCAAAACTTTAATACATTTAAAAGCTCTGGGATCTTCACAGTCCATAACAACATGTATCCTAACAAGGTTCCTAGGACCTACTAGGAGGAGGAAAGTCAGTCCAAAACATCAGATTATCAACTGTATTTAACTATGTGGATTAATTATTTTATACACGAATTTTCTAAACTAAACCCATCTTGCATGTTTGATCCCAAAAAATACCAAATTTTTGACCAAAGAATCTGAATCCAGGCACCATTCCAACAGGGTCTAGTCAAGTCCAGGTGGTGTTAGTTATTTGATAGAAAAAATCTAAACTTAATCCTCTATTAACTGGACAGTAGTGCCTCTCGCAACATGGCGGCACCGCTGACATATGTTGCAGCTGGTCATGCGACATGTAGTGTCTGTGGTCAGTCAAGTGATATTCTAAGTCTATGATCTAGTCTAGTTGTATTCTGTATCTCTGGACAGTCTAGAAGTATTTTAAATCTCAAGTGGAGCCAAAATTTTTACCAAATTTAGTAAAAAAAAAAAAAAAAAAAAAAAAAAAAAAACTAATTTGTGACCAACATAGAGCAGTGTCGACAGATTAAATTTCATTTTGTAATGATTCGCACAACCTGGCAACCTGTTGCAGAAATAAAATACATATAAATATAACTACACAAGAAACACTATGTTTTACTTTGGCCACAATTTAGTCAATTTTTGGACTCACTGCATAAGAGTTTTGGAACAATAAAATAGATTTACATTTTAATTTATAAAGCAATAAGAATATACTTTAGTTACATTTTGTACATGACAAATCTCTACATGTGCGAACTACAATGACATGGTTTTGTTAAAATTGTCATTATATTTCTAAACAACATTCAACATAAAATTAATTCTACCAATATGGGATTTCATACCTGGACTCCTTGAGACAGCATAGGAAAATGCGAAGACACACTTTAAAGACTTTGGCTCCAAGCAGTGGTGGGCAATACCCTGAAAGATCTAATGGAAAAAGTCTGGTTATTTCTAGCCAGAATTATAGCTAAATGATCATCTTCACAAGTGGATTCACCTTTTTGGCATTCTCTTCTTTGGTGAATGTTAGACAAAACTGGAATACACGCAGGTCTTTACAGTGAATGATCATCTTGGATGGGTATTTATTTTTCAGCATGCTTCCACTTATCAACTTTTTCTTCTCTTCATAAACTGTAGAGCAGATGAATATTTACATGAATATATAACCTTAAGGCTGTATCTATTGCAATTCAATGAGGTCCTGGCAAAAATACTTGTCCCCTGTTGAATTGAATAATCACCTTTTAGAAAAACAGTTTTACACAATAATTGTGTGTTTATCAAGTCAGCATTACCTCCATAGACCTGATCCACACACAATAGAGGGATGTCATTTTCTCCATAGAGCTTGTTCTTGAAGTGCTGTCCCTGCAACAAAAGGGCCCTGGGTGAAACACAGCAATCTTCCAAAGTTTATGTGTATTAACAAAAAAAATCGCATTGTCCTTCAGTGTTTTTCTTCTGTAAGGGTTTAAACTCTGTGGGAGACAAGCAGTGGGAAGAGGAGGTGACTCATGATGTCACTGGTAAACATTTTCCTCTGCATCCTAGTATAACCAAAATGCTGTTGCTTTAGAGGTGGAAAAAATCATTATCACAGTGTGTAACTACTTCACATATTTTAAATATCTTAATATTCTTAAAAATAACATGTCTTGATGAGGCATAATTAAAATTCTTAATTTAAACGATTTTTGGACTGGTGCTAATTTAGGAAATCAAGTTGGTGAAAGTTGAAAAATATTTATATTAGGGATGGGCGAGTACAGCATTATCTGTATCTGTATCTGTACTCGGACTGGGCGGGGCATATCCCGGAAGTGGGCGGGGTTTAAACAGGAAGCTGGTCGTGTTGCCTTGAAATGGGCGGGGCTTTAACCAGTATGTTATTTTAAGCATGCAATTGATGTGTATTGATCAGAAATATA
>JBBKCR010143809.1:0-19812 GCA_037577295.1 Ladigesia roloffi
ACACACCCACATATTTTAATACATTTCCCTAAAATGTAACTTCTACTGTCATCTTCGACACATTTTGAACACCTGTGTGTGTGTGTGTGTGTGTGTGTGTGTGTGTGTGTGTGTTTGTGTGTGTGTGCAGCTGTGAGTGATGCTGTAGGAGGCGTGGTGTTGGGGTGGAGGAAGGGGTGTGTGCAGGTGAGTTTCGATCGCAGACCACATTTCCCAGGCTGGGTGAGTTCATTCCAAAGGGCTGCTGGATCTGGAACTGAGGCACTTCCACTGCAACAACTCACTGAGTCAGGAATACCAATCAGCATCCAGCGCTGCATCGACCACATCACACGCCATGGTACACATATACACATGCACCCACACACTACACACATACAGTAAGCCCCCACTTTAGCATGGATCTGCAGTTGTTGTTTCAGTCCATCTTGAACATCCAAACTAATAATTCTTCACTGAAACCCCCGCACTAACACAGAAAGTGCAGTTATCCTGCGCACATTGTTTTTTTTGCTTTTGGACGTCCGAGCCTCATCCACCATGCGCCCTCGTCGTCATGCTGGGTTACTAAGCACCACACCCAAACATAAAGAACCCAGCAGGAGGATGTGACGAGGGAGTGTGGCAGATGAGGCCTGGACCTTACAGCTTTTTTCGTGGCAATATATAATTTTTAAAGCATTTAAGTGCCAAATTACGATTTTATAATTTAGAACAATATAATTTGTAAGAAAAATATTAAAGTAAATTCATCCACATTTCCATATAAAATATAACTATATATATTTAGTACTGTGGAGAGAATTGCAAAGAAAGCATGGCTTGGGATGGTGAAATACCGCTGTAAGCTATTTATTTCTCCTTGCTGAGGATTGGCTGCTGCCCTTTGATGCAGCTCCTGTCCAGTATATCACCTGTGGAGTGTCTGGAGTGTCAAGTTTTTTGTTCTGTTCTTCTTAAAACCCTGTATTTTTACTACCATAAATTGAATTAATTTCTTACTGTATTTGCCTGCTTATACCAAATTTTCTTTACTTCTGACACATTTTCTTTACTTCTCAGCCCTTTTCCTCTTTCTCCTCCTGCTCCTCCTTCTGCCTCTTCTTCATTCAGGATTCAAAGCTGCATATTCCACAGAAACTGCCCTTTTTGTCTCTGAGAAGCAATACAAAAAGGGAAAGTGTATTTTGTTCGCATTCTTCTTGTTAATTCTACAGCTTTTAATTTTTTAACCCTTAAATATGGCTTGCCTCAGTTACTAAATTAAAATTAACTGGTTCCACCTGGTAGTGCTTTGTATCATACCCCAAGGATTGTAGTCCTTAAGTCAAGTCAAGCTGGTTTTTTGTCATTTCAGTCATATACACAGTGCTCAGTGAAATTAAACAATGTTCCTCCAGGGCGATGATGCAACACAAAAAGCAAAAACAGAAACCATAAGACTACATAAGGGCACAGAATGCACAAAGAACAAGATAGAGAGTGCAAGCAACAAAGAACAACAAAAATTTAACAAAACAACAGGACAATACAGTATTTAGTGCAGATTGAATTAATACAATCTCATGACAGAAACTGTGTTTTAACAGAAGAGCTGTTAGGTGTGCACAAATGCAGAATAGTGTTGGACAGCAATAAATAAAACAAATTGTGCATATAAAAGCAGCAGCAGGACAGTGAATGTGCAGTATGTAATTAATAGAAGGTTTATGGGACAGTTGTATCGTATGTGTTGTATGCAGGACCTACACAGACAGGGAAGTGGGATCAGTGCTCAAATTGGCAGTCATTTTATTTACAGCATCAGAAAAATAGGCACAGTCAGTGAAGGGACATTATGGTTTGTGTTTAGGAAGGAGAGGTGGGGAAGGAAACAGGGTTGACTCTTGAAGAACACTACCTGTCCTTGTGGCTAGAGTCTACATAGAAGTCCAAGGTGCAAGTGGGCTGCATCTCCATAGCCTGCCCACCTCCACAGGTGCTCTTGCCATCCATAAAACTGGTGCTGAAGGTGCTGGATAGTGGTCATTTTGCAGGGAGTGTGTCCTTCAGCACCATGGAGAGCGGTGAGTGAGGAGCGCTTGCTTGCCATCTTAGCTTTGCTGACCAACCACTTTTTTTTTAAGGCAGAACAGTTCAGTTGTCTGTGTGTGTGGTCACATGTTGTGAGTACAGTGTACATTTCAGTTCTGTTAGAGGGAAGAAACTGTTTCCCATTCTGGCAGTGAAGACCTGTATGTAATGGAACCTATTGCCAGACAGGGGAGAGGATGTGTGAGGCATGTGTGGTGTCATTCACAATGCTAGTGGATTTGCAGATGCAGTGTGTGCTATAAATGTCCATGAGAGAGGAGAGAGAGACCCTGTTGATCACCTCAGCTGTCCTCACTATCCTCTGTAGAAATTTGCGATCCAAAATGGAAAGATTCCTGTACCAAGCTGTGATGCAGCTACAGAGAATGCTCTCTTTAGTCCCTCCACAGAACATGAGTGTCCTGGAAGTGGCTGTGGATTTTCTAAAAATGAAGCATGCTTTGCTGCTTTGATGCACTTGCAGATGTATATTCCACCATGACACCCATGTTGCATTAGAGGATGATATCTCATTCACATCTCACATTAACAATCTTTCCTGAACCTGCAGGTAACTTATTTGTACCTGCAGGTTCTTCTTTCTAACCAGTGATGCTGCTCAGACACTTATCCAGTTAAATTGATCTCAAGATTGGATAACTGCAACTCCTAGTTGGCCTTCCTCTGCAGACCACCAGACCTCTACAACTGATTAAGAATGCAATTGCATTCGCTAATACACCGAAAATCTCACACCCACTTCTGTGGCAAAAACAAGCCCAGCGAAAAAGATTTAATAATGTGTCTGACTTCTGTGAGCTTGGAGCACCGCATCCCTATGTCTTGACAATGACTGAAGTAACTTGTTGATTAAGTCATCTGGAATGGCAAAGAAAGTAGGACTTGCAGGACTCCCAGAGTTTGTCGAGATTCTTTGGTTTTATCTTCCAAGACTCCTCTTTCATCTTACCCCAGACATGCTCAATAATTCATTTGTTATGGAAATTAACAAGTTTTGAACATCAGGACACTTTCTAATTCTATCATTTTGCACCCAGTTAAAGCCCTTGGCATTAAATTGATCTATTTATTGTAACAATTGATTGATTAGAAATAAATTGATATGCCTTTTTATGTTACTATATCCTTATGTGACAAAATGTAACCCCAACCCATGATTTTTCCTCCACCAAACTTGGCTGTTTTCTGTGAGAATCTTGAGTCCATTGACACCTAAGTACTTAGTAATTGTAAAAAGTTAAATTTAACAATTCTGTCCTAATAAAATGATAAAATTATTCAATGAATGACTTAACATAAAATAATAAAACAAAACTAATAAAACAATTTTTTTTAGTATAATAAGGCTTTGCTTTTCTTATAAGCCATTTCTGATTCCAACTTTTTATTTTTTGTTCCTAAAAATTGGTTAAGTAACAAGACTTTTGTCAGACACTGTAAATGTAAATATGTGTGTGTGTGTGTGTATGTGTGTGTGTGTGTGTGTGTGTGTGTCTGTGTCTGTGTGTGTATGTGTGCATGTATGTGTGTGTTGTGTTTCCAGGTCTAATGTCAGAGGGTATCTATCGGAAGTCTGGGATTAACTCTCGAATCTCTTCACTGCTGGAGAATTTCCTGCAGAATGCGAGGAGTGTGTGTGTGTCGGAGGAGTTTAGCGTGGATGATGTTGCAAACACACTGAAACGCTTTTTCAGAGAGGTCAAAGATGGAGTGTTTAATGGAACAGAAAACACACATAAATGGCTCAGTGTTACAGGTTAGTATAACACACACACACTCATCAGTTCTTTTCAACTAGAACAAATAACAAAACAAATGCTGCTCTGAGTCCTAGAGTTAATTTCAGTTTCATTTAGGGCTTTTATCTATTAGACCCTGAATCATTTAGACCCTGAATCTACTGAACTATGAATCAGTTTGATCCTGAATCCTTTAGATACTACATTTATTATTTACTCATGTTGAATGTTGTACTGTATGTTGTACGCTATCTCAGATAGTATTTTGTACTTACTTTTTATTGTATGTTGCACTGTCTGATGTTAGTTGCGTGTAGTCTGTGATCAAAATAAGACATTTATTGTATGTTGTTCACTGTATTTACGCATATGACAATAAAAGGTTTAAAATATTGAATCTACTTTCTCAATTTGCAAAAGATTAATGTTTTAGTTCTCACAATTTTGTGCCATTTTCACAGTCATAACAGATCCTTCTGCCAAAACCAGTCTGTACAAGACTCTTCTGTCCAAACTGCCTGAGGTCAACAGAGACACTCTCAAAGTTCTTCTCAACCACCTGCACTGGTACTGCTCTCTTCTGACATTCTGTGTGTTCGTTCCCGTTCACAAGGAAAATCATGTTGAGGAGACAGTATCTGCACTGATTTACTTTCAGACCACAGACAGACAGTGATTCTTTGTTTTTCTAAATACATGCTGATGTCTCCTTCACTCACACAGTGACACAAACACACATTCATGGTAAAAAGTGTGTAATGCATTTTGTCTAGAAGGAATTTCAGAGCCACACATAAGCTTTCATTTTACCTGGTTTATTTCTCTGGCTGTGTGCATCTGTGTTGCTGCTGTGTGTTAGTGTGCAGAATCTGTCTGATGTGAATCAGATGACCACAAGGAATCTAGGAATTGTATTTGGGCCAACACTTTTTCAGACAGATGGAACAGACCCTAGGACCTCCGGAGTGATTGAGGACTTGATCAACAATTACTGCGCCATTTTTAATGTAAGTCACTGTATCATGTCTCTATCATGTATCATGATTCACTGTCTAATATCTAACAAACTTTGTGGTAATATCTCTAATCTGGGTCACTGAATCATCTTTAACATAATTCTGTGCATAATATTTAGTGTGCTTCACTGCATCATCTCTAATGTGATTTCCTGTATTGTTTTTAAAATGTTCACTGTAACATCTATAAAATAATTCAATTTATAATTTGTGATGTGATTCACTGTACCATCTTTAGCATAATTCATAGTATTATCCTTAAAATGATTCACTGTACTCTCACCACTATGATTCACTGTATCTAGCGTGATACAGAGTGTATTCTGTTGATTCTGATGCATTTTACTGTATTGTCTTTAACCAGATTTAAAATGATTCACTGTGTCATCTTTAAAATGAGTCACTGTGTCATCTTTAAAATGAGTCACTGTGTCATCTTTAAAATGATTCACTGTATTATCTTTAAAATGATTCACTGTATCGTTTTTAACATGATTCACTTTATCATCTTAAAAATGATTCACTGTGTCATTTTTACAATGATTCACTGTATCATCTTTAACAAGATTCAATTCATTATATTTAAAATGATTCACTCTATCATCTATAAAATGATTCACTGAATCTTCTCCAACATAATGTACCTAATGATTGTTAGTGATTACATTAAAGACATTTAAAAAGATTGAGCTGCCCTTTGTGTTTTTTCAGGTCTCAGAGTTGGAGCTTCAGAAGCAGCTGGATGCGACTTCTCTCATCCTGAAAAAACTTTCAGATCAGGTAAAAGGTCAACAGGTTTGTTGGTTATTTGCAGCTTTGCTGCCACAAAGTAATAGAAAATTAATGGAATGTTCTCTTATACATCACCTCCTGCTATGCCTGGTATGTTACAGTCAACTTTGAAGCGCAGTCCCTCTAATGTCATTTGCGCTGTTTACCTGGAGAAAAAGGATGAAGGGGCGGAGCTACTTCTGCAGGTGAGCTTCAGCCAGTGAAGTTAAGAAAGTCTACAGTGCAGTTCTGCCTGCTCACTTTTCAGCAGAGAATCAAATGGCCTGCAGGATTGCAGGACAAACCAGAAAATGCAGTTCTGTATGAACAGCTGCATGAAAACAGCAACTAAAATGCCACCAGAGCAATCATGTAACCCAGCAGTCATGTGCATTTTTATGTGTGTGTGCGTGTGTGTGTGTGTGTGTGTGTGTGTGTGTGTGTGAGAGAGGTTGGGGTGAGTTTGACTGCAGGGCAATTGGTGTTAGAAGTTTTAGAGCTTCGTAAAATACATCCCCCTTCTGGAGAGGTGTGGAGCTGCTGGGAAATTCAGGAAAAAGATGAACTTGGTAAGAAAAACCTAAAAGATATAACAGGATTTTATCTATATACACAGGGGCGTATCAAGCTTTCCAAAAGTGGTGTTCTGGGATGGGGAAGCCAAGTTATATATAAAATTTGATCAGTTTACGAAATTGAAGGGATGGAATCGTGTTTCAACAAAAGTGGGGGTGTTGAAGCCGTGTGATGTATATATAAGTACATATAATCATAATGAAAATGATGTGAATTTTGTAAAAATCGGTAGAATTGGAGACATTATATGAAAGAACAGATAAAAACCTGTCAGTTGCTGAGGTTTGTGAATTGGGTTTATGAATTACTGATATACGCTCTTACACTGAATGTTCTTACAATTACAGTATTAAAAGTGTGTGTGTATGTGTGTGTGCATGTGTGTCCTTCTCAGAGAGAGAGATGCATTATGAGGAGACAGTTCTACCTGTGTATTTCTCACTTGGCCCAGAGAGCCACATGCTGGTCAGAAAGAGCCCCTACAGCAGTGACATCACAAACTACCTAAGTAAGGAAAACACACACTCACAGACACACAGAGGCCAAGCAAGGATACTGTAGATATTTGCTGCTTAAAGACCTGTGTGTGAATGTTTGTGTGTGCATGCATGTGTGTGTGCGTGTATGTACCCAGATGGAAAAGCGGAGGTGTGCAAGCTGGGAACACTGAGAGTGTGTGAAGTGAAAGGAGAGAAAAACAGAAATTTCATCAGCCGCTGCTGTGAGCTCAGTCACTCCACCTTCAGACTGTACAGAGACACACAGGTGTGTGTGAATATGTGCATGATTCATGAAAGAGCGTCCCATTAAGGAATAAAATTTTGTTATTGGTTTAAAATGTGCAGAGAGAATATATATAAATGTGTGTTTGTGTGTGTATATGTGTGTGTGTGTGTGTGTGTGTGTGTGTGTGTGTGCAGGGTTCCCAGTGTGAGAAGGATTGGTCTGTAAAGGAACTGAAGATTTATCAGAGCTACAGGAGTAAACTGCACCCCCCAACACTGTAAAACCCATATACAACACACTAAATACCATAATACACAAAAACACAACAACCTCAACACTGTAAAAAACATACACGACATCACAAAGACTGAAAAACACTCAAATAACACAATACCCCAGCAATGTATACCTCACACACAACAACCCCAACACTGTAACAACACACTTAAAAAAATATCAATGCTGTAAATCACACACACAATACCCCAGACATCATAACCTCACCACAGACACAACACCCCAACACACACACACACAACAAATACAGTTATATACCACACACACACATTTTTATTGATGTATTTATTTGTTTATTAATTTGAGTTATTTGGTGTTTGTGTTTGTTCGTGTATAGGTGGGGCCTGACACTGGTTGCAGACGGTCGACAGCAGTGGTGAGTTTTGGTCGGATTTAGAAATTCTAGTTTAAATATTCTGCTTAGAAATGTGACTTCCACTTCACTGTTCAACAGAAATCCTCACATTTCTGTTATTAATAGTTCTGACATAATGCTGTAATTAATTACCCCTCTATAATTAAAACTCATATCTTATATAATTTGTGTTCTGTAATTCTGTAATTGATACTCTATGAATGTTATCCCACTATGCTTCTGAAATAAATACTCTAGTATTCTGTATTTAATAAATCATCTTTAATTCTGTAATTAACAACTTATTGATAATTCTGTAATAAATAACTCTGCTGTAATTTTGTAATGAATAATGTATCTAAATTCTGTAATTGATAAACCCTCCATAAGTCAGTAATAACCCTCTATAATTCTGTAATTAATAACTCTTTTATAATTATGTAATGAATAACTTTATAATTCTGAAATGAATTATCCTTCTGTAATTCTGTTATTAATGTCCCCACTGTAATACTGTAATTAATAACACTATAATTTTGTAATTCTGTAATACTGTAAATTCTGTAGCCCGTCTATAATGGTGTAATTAATAGCCCCTCTATGTTTACACATCAGGTACCTCTGCTGTGAGAGTGAGAATGAAATGATTGAGTGGTTGGCCACCTTTCTGAGTCTTCAGGTAAATTAGTGCTGTCCTAAATGTGGGGTGTTATATTTCAGGTGCTCAGAGGGGAAAAAGAAGTGAGCGGAAACAAAACAAAAATGATCAGAAGTGAACAAATATTTATTACAGCATTTTCAACAGACAGCAATAACACCATAGCTGTTTCAGGGCATTCCTCATGACTCAGTACTGGTCCCTCTTCTTTTCATTATTTACTTGCTCCTCCACAGCAGTTTCTCTCCTCAGGGTGGTCTGAAAATTCTCTCCTGGTGCTGCTGGCTATGCTGGAACTATGAGGATGCAATTCTACTGCAAGATCCTTTGATAGTTTTTATTAATATGTCACACTCTGGGGACAATTTGTATTTTTCTTGGTCAAGCTTGTCACCAGACCCCGCTAAACTTAGCCCCCCTCCATAAACTGCTCCATAACTATCACCACAGGTGTTCCTTAATAACACTGTTTAGATATTGGGGGTCTTTGTGGTGCCGGGGGTCTGTTAGCCTGTGCTAAGGGAACAATGCCATTGTCTGCATTAAAGAGCTCTGAGAAAGATTGGCTTGTTCAAGAAGAAAATATACTTTATTTGACACATGCATAGTCATACAAGTACAACACACACACACACAGTATGTGAGGATGTTACCTTGCTCAACAGATGACACAATCAGTTGGGATTCAAACTCCAACTTTCTGACTACACACTTTCTTTTAGAACCAGTTTGTTCATCTATTTCATTTCCTCTCTTTCCCTGCATTCTCTGTCTCTTTCCCTCTCTGTTATATCCTACCATTCTCTCCCTTTGTTTCTCTCTCTCTCTCTCTCTCTCTCTCTCTCTCTCTCTATTCTCAGCATGGTGTAAACCTGTGGATGAAATGAAGAGGGATGCAGCTGGCTCGGGATTGTTTGGGATCTTAAATGTAGAAAACTGGAGAAAGTTTTTTGTAAATTGTGATGATTTTTTTTAATGTCAATGTTAGATATTCAACTATTACTTTAGACATTAGGCAATAAACTGAATCACAATAAAAGAGCCATAATTGACAGACTCACAATAAACTGAATGGCAATAAATGGAATCATAACCTGAACGATATTAAAAGAAACCCTAATGAATTGCATCACAACAAACAAAATTAACAGCAGCAAACTGAATAACAACGAGACGCAAGATAAACTGAATCACAATTCATAGAATAAAAATTGACATTCATACCGATCAAGAAATTTGCAGGCTGGGATGCTGTCGCTGTCATAATACTGTATTTATTCAGTTGTCAACAGCACTAAATGTCTTCACCTGATGTTTGGTTACTCTTGTGTTTTTTCTCAATTTTCTGTTTTCCTTGCCCTTTGTGTATTTTTTCATGTCTGTATGTATGTAATTTTGTGGTGTTCAGTTCCTGTTCTTGTGTTGCACCGCTGTCTTGTTGGAACATTGATCTGAAACGACAATAAACCTACTTAACCTGACTTGACTGTTAAATTCAACAGCCATATAAGGTGTTGGGGAATGGCCTAAGTGTTTAATCACAGCCTACTGATCACACAATCAGCAAAAAAGGAGCGGTTCTGGACATGTGTGCATACATATTTGTGTGAGTGTATGTGTATGTGTCTGTGAATAAGTGTTACCTGTGTGTGTGTATGTGTGTGTGTGTATGTGTGTGTGTGTGTGTGTGTGTGTTTGTGTTCAAAATCCAATACCTAACCACGTGACCCCAACACGCACAGGGACAGGGGCTCCGCACTTTTAAGAGCACATGACATAAGTGTGTGTGTGTGTGTGTGTGTGAGTATTTGTCTATGTGAGTGTGATGGCCAAACCTGTGGCCCTCACATGAAATGGCAGTAAACCTCTGCACCTACAATTTATTTATTGGTTGTTTTTTAATTATGTTGATTCCAAATGAGGTTCTTACACAGTTTGATTTAGCATACATATTTGTATTTTTCACAGTACGCAAGTTATTTAAAGTGCAAATATTTAGTTCACTTTTGTAACTACCTGTTGAGTTTTTCTAATGTTGAATTTTGTTACCGGTGCAGGGGATGCTGCTGGTGCTGCTGCTGGTTGGTGTCACCTTGCCAGCCTGGCTGAAAGGGTTCGGCCCCAGGAATACTTTATAGGGCTATAAAGCACCCATGAGTTGAGTGTATAGTTTGGGGTTTGTTATTTTCTTGGTGTCATTGGTGGTTTTACTTTGAGCCTAGGTTAGGTTTGATTATTTCTGTTTCGGGTAGTTTAGTAGTTTTTATTGTTTGTGGCTTAGTGGTGATTGTTTAGTTTAATGTTTAGTTTTGTTATCCCCTGTGTTTTATGCTGGTTTGATCAGCCACAGTATATATGTGCCCTTTGAGTTTTGTGTAGTTCCTTTTTGTTGACCCCTATTTTATGGACCCAAGGGTTTCCTTATGGGGTTATAGGGATTTGTTTTTATTTTTTGGACAAATAAATTCATTCTGGTGATACTATCCTGTGTTTCCTCATTGCTTTCCAGCTTGGGGTGTGTGTGTGTGTGTGTGTTTATTCAAAATCCAACTCCTAACCGCTCGACCGCAACATTCACAGGGACCAGGGCCCTGCAATTTTAGGCGAACATGACATAAGGGTGTGTGTGTGTGTGTGTGTGTGTGTGTGTGTGTGTGTGTGTGTGTGTGTCTACGTGTGTGTGTGTGTGTATTTGTGTGTGAATGTGTTTGTGTGTGTGTGTGTGTGTGTGTGTGTGTGTATGTGTTTGTATTCAAAATCCAACACCTAACCACGTGACCCCAACACTCAAAGGGACAGGGGCCCCACACTTTTCTGAGAACATGACAGGATATAATACACACAGCACACACACAAACACATTTCATCTAATGGATGTTTGAACAAGTACTGTATTATGACAGATAATACAGCAACAGCCTCAGGTATGGTTCTATGGGACAAGGTTATTCATCAGTATCAATGCACATTTTGATTCTGTGTATTTTGATACCAATTATTGTGGCTCAGTTCATAATAATTTGCTTTATTGTGCCTCTGTTTATTATGATTCTGACAGAATGAATCTGGTTATTGTGACTTCGTTTATCATGAATCGGTTTATTCTCCTTCAGTTCATTATGTTTCTAGTTTGTCGCTCTTAATATAATCATGATTTGTTTTACTGTGATACAGTTCATAATGTTTCCGTTCATTATGGTCACGAGGATCATTGTTTAATTTCAGTTTGTACTACGGGTAAAATGGGAATATACCTCCGTGACGGTGCTAGGTTCTGAGGAGGAACTTTGTACCAAACTGCCATAACAGCTTCATGGTAATAGTGTTTAATCACAGCACACGATCAATAAAAAGACAATAAAGGAGATATTCCAGGATGTGTGTGTATATGTGTGTGCGTGTTTGGTTTTGTGAGTATGCAAAATCTAAAACCAACCACGTGTCGAACTGGTGTAGGGGAAGGGTCCAAATCCCCTTAGACTTGAGGGCCCCTACTGTCACGTAGACTAGAGGCTCTGGACATTTGAGAGAGCATGACAGGACACAATACACATTGCTGTCTCTTACAGCACACACACACGAGCGCGAGTCGTTTTATTTGTTTACTGTTGTGATATTCCGCTCGGGCCCAACAGCTGATTTTGCATAAGAGGTTTCTATAGTGATTTGAGCGACAAGTCGTCTGTCCAATCAGCGGTCCCAATCGCAGCGCGGAGATCACAGCGAAGCGTCCAATCGCAGCACAAGGGGCGGGTTTAGACCGGAACACAAACTTCTGCTTACTGCAGCGAAGTGTCCAATCCGAGAGCTCGAGCTCAGGTGGGCCAATCAGGTGGGTCTCATGGAACGTGCAGCGCTCACCTGCGCACTGTGCCAGTCAGAAGCGCAAAGGTTTAGGTGAGGAGCAGCTGACCGAAACCAAACGTAAACACAGCAGTGTCCGTCTGTGTGTGTGGGGTGTTAGAGAGAGAGTGTGTGTGTTGAGCAGAGCTCGCGCCATGTCCGCCGTGCGGTGGCTCGCGCTCGCGTGCCTGGCACCGCTGTGGTGCAGCGCGCGCGCTGCGTCCTTCTGCTCGGCCTTCCTGAGCGTGGAGGCGAACCTGAACTCCACCGTGTTTCCCGGGAACCTGTCGTTGTGGCGGCGCGAGACGGCGCTGTTCGGGCGCGAGTCCCCGCTCCGGGGGCTCCAGGGCCGCGTGCTGATCGCCGAGCCGGTGTACGCCTGCGGACCGGGCACCAGCTTCCCCGGTGCGACCGGCCGGTACAGTTGGATCGCGCTCATCAAGAGAGGAAGCGGCTGTACGTTCACCGAAAAGATCAACCGGGCCGCGGACAAAGGGGCCGCCGCCGCAGTCATCTACAACGAGGACGGAACAGACAACACTGTCATACAGATGGCACACCCAGGTAAACACTTTATCATACTCACTTAATTACTGATCATACTTACTTTATTACTTATCATACTTACTTTATAACTTATCACGCGTAGTTTAATAATTATCATATTCATTTTTTATTTATCATGCTTACTTTGTTACTGATCATACTCACTGTACTACTGATCATACGTACTTTATTACTTGTCACGCTCACTTTATTACTGATCATAATCACTTTATTACCGATCATACTCGCTTTATTACTGGTGTTATTACTGTTATTAGTGTTAATGCTATTAGTGTTATTGCTTTTATTTTTGCTCTTATCATTATTAATGTTGCTGTTGTTTTTATTACTACTGTTCTTAACTGTTATCATCATAATCAGTTGTTGTTCTTATCACAACTGTTCTTGCTGTTGTCATTGTTGTTGTGGTTTTGTTGTTGTCGTTCTTCTTGTTATAAGATTTATTTAAATGATGTATAGCAAATCACATGTAACTACAACGTAATGTACTCAAGTATATTATGTAAATGTTAAAAAGAGTGAATACAATTTAAATTCAAACAAAAATATTTGGAGGCAGAGCTGCTCGCGTGGTCATCATCTCTGTTTAAAATCTTCTCTCCATGGTTCTGGATAACAGTGATCATACAGAGTTGTGGGCTGTAGTTGATCCGAGACACACTCTGGGCTGTTTGTTCTGCTTTTTATTTTGGTTTGTGTTCCCATTTGCAGTGTAATACAGGAAGTTTGATTGAGTATAGTTTAGCTATGCAGGCAGCTTTAAAGATGACAGATGACAGAGCACACAGCGAAAATATACTGGTTCACTGGATTATGAATTCTCGCTGAATTGCTTACAGTGATGCAGAGTTTACAGAACACAGCCAGCAGAACAGTGTGTGTGTGTGTGTGTGGTTAAAGTAGGGTCATGTGCATTCTGGAAAATCGTGTTCCTCCTGTTTCATACTGAAGTAAAGGTGACATGCGAGTTTGCATGCTTGGGTGTGTGCGCATTTATGTGAATTGAAGGTTAAAGTATCGAGCTGATCAATGGTTGTGAAATTCAGGTCAGCAGCAGTGGAGTCTTAGATACACACACACAGAGCTGTGTCTGTAGCGTGTAGTGAACTCTCTGTTAGCTCGAATGTCACTGCAGTTACTCACTGCAGATATAACTGAATATTGTACTGTGTTAAGTCCTCTCCTGCTTTTTGATGGGTTCAGAAGAATGAATCCTTCACCAGTACTCTTTACCTTAAACCATAACTCTTTACCTTAAGCCCTGAACCTTAATATTTACCCTTAACTCTTCACCCTTAACCTTAACTCTATACAATAAACCTTAACTCTTAATCCTAAACCTGAACTTTAACCATAAACCTTAGCTCCTTAACTTAAACCATAACTTTTAATTCTAAACCTTAACTATTTAACCTAAGCCATATATTTTAACCATAATACCCAAACTGGAACCCAAAACCTTAACTGTTAACCCTATAACCTAAAGTTTAGCTCGTAACACAAACACCTAAAGCTTAACCCTGAACTTTTTAACTTTAAACCTTAAAACTTAACTGTTAAAAATAAAACCTGACCCTTAACCATAACCCTAAACCTTAACTCTTTACCATAAAACCAAAACCTCAACTGAGCATTAATCCTTATCCATTAAACCTAAACATAACCATAGCCCTGTACGATACACTTTACCATTAATTTTAAGAGTTTAATCTTAATCTAAATCTTAAACTTTAACCATAACACAAAAATGTAAAATTTAATCCTAACCTTTTATTTGAAGGGTTTTTTTTTAACCCCTACCTTTACCAATAAAGGTCACCCCTAACCTAAAACCTAACCTCATAGCCCTCAAACCCTAATCTCAACCCTAAACCTAAACCCTAATCATTAAGACCTAACAACTTGTACCTCCTTTATTAACAACTTGTATTCTTTTATAAAACCTCCAGCCACAGAAAATTGTTAATTTAGGCTTAATGCTGCTTTCCGGCCACCCTAAACAAAAATTTGTGAAAGAGGAAACAGTGTGAACATCTAGATTTACAGGATTTACAGGATCTGGAGGCAGTTGTGAGAGACACATTGAGAATGATATTGGAATGGGAAAGTAGTTTTCCTGCTTTTTGTGTTGTGATGAAAGAACAGGTTTGTTGAGATTACAGAGTGTGTGAAACCTCACACACACAATAGCCCTAAAGTTAAACTGAAAGTCTCGTGTTGTTTTTCTGTAAGCACTTGTTACGGAATCATGCTGTGGGAACACCGAACTGCTGTGTGTGATCCTTAGAGGACTGGACTGATGTCACACAGTCACTCCTCTCCCTCGACCCGCCACCCGGGGGCTTAGCTTAACTCTGCTGAGCAGCTCTGTTTCCGAGGGCGACATCGCAGAGTCGCACGTTCCTGATTCATTCGTCATCTGCGAGCAGTGAAGCTCCTCAGATGTGAGATCACTTTAGGCAGTTCCTTGGCTGCATCCTCCTATACCCTCAACAGGATTTCTCCAGGGCTCCATTAGAACACCCATCCCACAAATATCCCACACAAGCTCCCCTGTCATGTAACAGAACTATCCTTTCTCTCTGGGTGGATAGTGTGTTCATCTCTCTTCCCTATCACTAAGCACAACTGTCCTCTCTCTCTCTGGGTGGGCATGGTGGTCCTCCCTCTCCCCATCACTCATTATAACTGTCCTCTCTGTCTGGGTGGGCAGGGTGGTCCTCCCTCTCCCCATCACTCATTATAACTGTCCTCTCTCTCTCTCTGGTTGGGCAGGGTGGTCCTCCCTCTCCCTATCACTCAGTATAATTGTCTTCTCTCTCTCTTTCTGGGTGGGTAGGGTGGTCCTCCCTCTCTCCATCTCTCACTATGACTGTCCTCTCTCTCTCTCTGGGTGGGGAGGGTGGTCCTCCCTCTCCCCATCACTCAGTATAATTGTCCTCTCTCTCTTTCTGGGTGGGTAGGGTGGTCCTCCCTCACTCCATCTCTCACTATAACTGTCCTCTCTCTCTCTTTGGGTGGGTAGGATGGTCCTCCCTCTCCCCATAAATCAGTATAACTGCTCTCTCTCTCTCTCTCTCTCTCTCTCTCTTTCTCTCTGGGTGGGTAGGGTGGTCCTCCCTCTCCCCATCATTTAGTATAATTGTTCTTTCTCTCTCTGTGTGGGTATGGTACTCCTCCCTTGCCCCAATCAATGAGTGTTCTGTTAGTCAGCATGGATGTCTGTTAGCTGTTATAGCAGAATTAGCATTTAGCTTTCTCCTCCAAGAGTGTTGAGCTGCCTATTGTGTTAGCGATTGTTTAAAAAAAGTGGTAAAGCTTCACTCCTCCTGTGTCCCTGGATTCATGTAAAAGTGGGAGGCTGACTAAACTGGGAGACACACCAAACTTCTCCAGTTCCTCTCGCACACTTCTAAGCAGCAGTGCCATTTCAGGCACAGACTTGCCCCCTGTGTGCTTCATGCCTCCAGGAGAGGCGAGTCTGGATGTGTACCTCTCTCTGGAGCTCCAAGTCCATCGGTCTGACTGATTCCTGTTGCTTAGAGCAAACACCAGGACTCTGCGTCTGGTTCTGGTGTGCCAAAGTGTGTGTGTGTATAAACCTGTGTGTATGTGTGTGTGTTGCTTTCAGGCACCAGCATTGTGGCAGTGATGATGGGTAATGAAGGCGGGGCTGCCCTGGCCGAACTGCTGCAGTTGGGTGTTTCCATTACAATGGAAATAGAGGTCGGACGTACGTATGAGCCACTGATGAGTCATTACTCCATCTTCCTCATCTCCATCTCCTTCATCGTCATCACCACGGCAACGGTCGCATACTTCATTTACTACACGGCTCGGAGACTCTACAGAGCCAGATCGCAGACCCGCAAACAGGTACAACTGCAGTTCGGCTCAGAAGTGTGACCCGCTCCATTCTTGACCTCCTTCTAATGAGATGATTGGCAGTGGGAGTACATTTTAAAGAAATGAACAGTGTTTTGGTGGGAAACTAAGTTCATTTATATAACAAATTATTACACTGGCCATTCATAGTGCTTTACAAGTGTGTGAAATACAATAACATTGTGTAAAAAAGACAGAAGAAATAGAAGAAATAAAGACAATTGAAAGTGCAATAGAAGTGCTTGTATCTAAAAGAAAGCGCGGACGAATAGTGCATTTTTCAGCAGCTTTTAAAAGCTGCTCACACTTGGTGTACAATAGGGTTCCTTGTGGAATGCAGAAGTGTGGCTGTACATGGTGTGTGTAACGAGACCTGTATGGTGGCTTTAGTGCTGACTTTCCCTTTTAAAATATTAATGCTTGTGTGCACACAGCTATTTGGTGTATTGTGGCCATCGTTCTGTGAGCTCTAAGGAAGCAGCCGCTTAATGAATTCAGGAAAAAAATACATAATCATTGCATGCACTGATATGAAGCAAGACCCGTACACCCCATAATATCCCACATTCCACTTTGTACCTCACACACATACATGGCCCTTATTCAAGCAATTGTGGTTCTGCTGTGTTCATTTGTGTGAGTGTGTGTATGTAAACAGGATCTAGATCAGACCAGAAACTACAACAAGAAAAAAGTGTATGTGTGCGTCTGTAATGTCCCTGAATGTTCACTGAGTTGGGATTGTTGCTGAGCAGCAAAAATACAAACACATGCACGTACACACTTTCCTTCTCTCCGTGTCTTTCTCTCTCTCTCTGCCTCTCCACCTCTCCCTCTAGACTAGAATTAATATGTGCATGTGTGTGTTTCTTCTCCAGAGACAGCTGAAGGCAAAGGCCAAGAAGGCAATTGGTCAGCTGCAGGTCCGCACACTTA
Organism: Ladigesia roloffi; assembly: GCA_037577295.1. Lineage (NCBI taxonomy): Eukaryota > Metazoa > Chordata > Actinopteri > Characiformes > Alestidae > Ladigesia > Ladigesia roloffi. The sequence continues at coordinate 17,464 of JBBKCR010143809.1, forward strand.
AGCGTGAAGATAAGGTACAGCCTGTGTGTGTGTGCATGTATATCTTTGTGTGATGCTAGACAAAAGATGAAATGGGCACCCATGAGTCTTTCATCCACTATTATGGAGCGAGCTGGGCTTTGGTTTGGAACAAACAGCGGAAAATGAGGCATTTTTAATTTCTTTTTAAACCTGGCAACCGTTGGAGCATTTATCTTCTGATCTTAACATGGAGCTGGTTCCTGAAGTGAACACCATAATGACTAAATGCCTTTTCAGCCTGTCTCGATCCTGATCTGGGCACTAGCTCCCCCAGATCTAACCAGCTACACCAGATCTACTAGACCTTCCAGGCTGATATTCAACAAACATCTTTGATTTATTTAGGGCCCAAACCATTAAATTACTTACAAACAATTAGCAGCACTTTTAACACAGTTCTGTTTGGAGGTCAGTGTAAAACCCAAGGGTTGGAATAATGCAATCTTTTAAAATACATTATCTAATGTTTTTGAGAGACCAATTAGAAGAGCACTGCAATAGACAATGCTGCATGAAATAAAGTATGTATAAGTTTCTTCAAATTTTCCTATGACACAATCTCTATTACTTGAGCTATATTCCTCAAATGCTTGACGGCTGATTTAGTTGTCACTTTGATATAATCACTGAAACCAAGTTCCCCATCCAGGATTATACTAAGATTTTTGGCATGAGATTTTGTCGCATCCAGCCAGTCATTTTTGAAGCAAAAAAAAAATTGTGTGCAGTAACTGGCTGGAAAATCTAGACAGAGGATGGTCTTTATTGCAGTGATGTGCCATATTGTATTGGCCAAGGAGCATGTATAGGTTAAATAAAATGGGTCCTTGTGGGACTCCATATCGTCTTTGATTTATAAGTGTCCACAGAGACAAAAAAATCTGTGCTTTCTAGGTACACCCTAAAATATCTGAGGACTTTTTTCACGAGCTCAATCCAAACTTCTAATCTCTCAGTAGTATTTTGTAACTGACATAGGAAAACTTGCTCTAAGTTCTAGCTTTACCTAGAGAGTTATCTTACCTGAATGCGTGCCCAGATAAATGTCATTTTACCCCTTTATCTGGGCTGTTTCAGTTCTAGTCATTGAAGCAGCCATTGAAATGTCATTTAAATCATTAATGATTTGCTTGGAAACCCCTTTCTTAATGTCCTTGCCTAAGAATGGGAGATTTGAAACAGGTTTATAATTGTTCTATTGTGGAAGGTGTCCAGGTTTCTGTGTTACGGAAGGGGTTGAATTACTTCAGTCTTTAGTGATCCTTCTGACAAAGGAGAGCCAAAATGTTGCATACCTTTGAAACACCTTTAAAAAAGCTTTTGGGCGAGGCAGCAAGTAGATGGGTTACGATACAGCAGTTTCTTCAATACTTCTGCCCTCAGCAGCAGTAAATTCTGATAAGAGTGCCATATTTTTCTGTATGTTAATGGAGACTGTGTTGTGTCATTGCCTGGCTGGATACAGTGTTTTTTTCCTGATATTTTCAACTTTATAATGTGTGAGTTTACCTCCAGAGTTAGCTTATAGATGAAAAACAGCACGAATGTTGTTAATGTTCTTATTATTAGAGAAAAGTGATCAACATACTAACGAGTGTGTGGCCATGTGTGTGTAGGAGACTGGGCCTGATGCTGATACCTGTGCAGTGTGTATTGATGCATATAAACCTGGAGATGTTCTCTCAGTCCTCACTTGCAGGTACATCTTTACTCCTTAAAGCCATAGTTCAGAAACACACACACGTACACACACACACACACACACACAAAGTTCTCTGCTTTAGCTGACATTCAAACTAGAGAACCAAAGGTGTATAATCAGGATTGTCCTCATGATTTAAGAAATTTTACACTTTAGATCTGTATCAGTAAAATGGATGTAAGTGTGTGTGTGTGTGTGAGTTTGAGTTCCAAAGGTAATTAACTGAATTAAGCCAATTTGGTGAGAGTAGATACTTCCCCAGAGTCCCCTGAGAACCGGTTAAACTCCCTTACATCAGCTTTGTTTACAGTGGAGGCACAGTATGTGTGTGTGTATGAGTGTGTTTTGGAAAGACGAAAATTCTTAGTACAACAAAAAAATGATAAAAGGAAACTTTTTTATTAAAGTTATTTTTTAATATGTGTGTGTGTGTTTGTAGTCATTTCTTCCATAAGGTGTGTATTGAGCCATGGCTGTTAGAGCACAGGACCTGCCCCATGTGCAAGTGTGACATCCTCAAAGCCCTGGGAGTGGAGGTGAGGACTGTTTGTGTTTATGTGTGTGTGTGTGTGTGTGTGTGTGTGTGTGTGTGTGTGTGTGTGTGTGTGTGTGTGTGTGTGTGTGTG
>JBBKCR010143874.1:0-19794 GCA_037577295.1 Ladigesia roloffi
GTCACGACTCGAGGAATTTTTTCTCTCCTCTTCAAACTCTCCTGCAGCGTGAGCTGACTCGTCTACGCACTCCTCCAGTCACACAACGCAGACAATGATCCCCAATTCCGTTCAATAATCCCCCACAGGTGTTCTGGGCACCTGCTGCCTGCCACGCCCCCTAATCACCACTCAAACATTCTCTCACGTGAGTCTAGCCAGGGTAAGAGCCTGTAGTACTCTGGCGAGTGACTGCAGGGTCGAGACAAACCTGACACAACATCCTGATCGGGAGGTAACATCCGATTCTGACCTAGTCTGAAACCACGTGATCGGGCCTGATTTCCGATCATGTAATCGGATCGGGACATCCCTAGTATTCTGCCTTGGTTTTCCCTTGGTTTTTGGAAGTTACGGCAAAAACAACAACATTGAATCTAGATATTTTGCTACATGATAAAAACAGACGTCCATTTTTCCAAAAATGGTAATAACTCATTTTCGCCCAAAATTGATGTTACCATCTTTTGCCTTTGCACGGCAGTATATGACCAACAGTGTTCTTGCAATTTTTATTAGCTAAAGGGTTAGTTATCACCATCATTTTAAATATAACATTGTATCATAAAACTTGACATTTACTCTTAAGGCAGTGATGTCGCACACAGGTAATTTTAGAAAGAGCCCAACTCCCCCACCCCACTCTCTATAAATTCCCAACTCGCTGCTTTATTCTGAAAGACTGAAGCAGCATAATGTAAGAGCTTAGAGACAAAGATAAACTGAAATAGCAGCAGAACTAATTGCTGCATCTATATAATTTAGTACAACATTTATAAATAACTAGCAGATTTACTCACTTAATTATTGATTGCAGTCATAATTTATAAAGCTATAATTGGCTTCTTTTTATTGATTGTTCTATAAATAGTGCAGCATTATGTTCCGACTGCTGCATTTCAGGTGGAATGGAGGAATTTGATGAAACATGATGGCAACAAGCTTGGAGCTCTGAGTTTGCAAGCAAGACTTCATTGCTTCACTGATGATGAAAGTGTATTTGTGAACATAGATTCTAAAAGATTCATGTTTTAAAACCTAAGCAAGTAGTCTGAGCTGATCTCCTTATCTGAATTAACATTAACTCTCATTGTGGTGATGTTTCTCCCTGACAGTTATAGAAACTGTGTATTTTGTGACTTTAGCGAAGAGTTTTGTGATGTTTATTGCAACATGAGTATCATCTGTGTAATCTCCAAAACCCAGCTCCAGGGAACTTCCAGCATCCAGTGAACTTCCTCTGTCTGTAGCACAGTGGCCTTCAGTGTTGCTGAGCTGTGACTCGTGATGTGTGACCAGTCAGACAGCCCTGTGTGTTGGACTATACTGCAGATGGAGAGAGATGGCTGCATCAAAGCTATAGCAGCACATTTTCAAACCTAACTTCTTTTGTCAGCTATCATATAAAAAGAAGACCAATAAATAATACTGAATACCAGCCCTCTGCCAAGCCAATTATAGGCTGACCCTGAAACTTTATGTGGTTTTAGACTCCAGAAAATTGAAGCCCTGCATTCCTGATCTTTCGTCTCTTCTTTCTCTCAGTAGTGGGAGTACCAAGTGCCTCTTGAGTGGATGTTTCATCATGCATGGAATAGATTTCTCTCCTGTACCAGAACTGTGAGAAGAAATTAAAACATAGGTAACTCTGCTACAAGTACAAAGACATTCACTACTGGATTTCCTTCAGTTCCCTGTGGCTGGGTTGTCATCATAATTAATAGTTTCTCTGTGATTCCCTTTTAGTTGTTTTGAGATTTAATTGTTTTTCACAGATCTCTCAGTTTCATCATAATTTACTCCTGTACAAATAGTCATGTGGGTGTTTTGTTGAAATATATTTAAGTAAAAAAATATTCTTCCTTCTTTTCAATCCCTGTGTTTAAGTGAGGACCACAACATCTATAATGAAAATATCTATTTTATTTCTCTCTTCTGTATATGTGATGCTAAAATGGTGATGTATAAGAGGATAAAATCACCTTGTATGTTTAAAAAAAAAAAAAATCCATGTTCAGTACCATCATTTAATCCAAGTGAGATTGCTCTGTAAGTGGCCGGGCAGCTGGTATAGGAAGTCACTGCACTCAGTCTATAAGGTGCAAGAATACAATAAGTTGACTAAAAGCAATAAAAGGAAAGAAGTCTATACCGGATAAGAAGTGTGTGTATCCAATATTCTCAGAGGTCTCGGAGGGATTTGCAGCTGACAACTCATATGAAGCCGAGCTGGTAAACCTTTGCTTAGCTCATGGGGGTGTGCTTGTGATATTGGAGTTGTGATGAGAGGCCCAGTCTCACTTGGGGCCCCTCTGGTGCCTGTGTGGGAATTTGCAATAGCATTCCTTCACAGTGCCCCACTGTGTGACACAGACTGAGTGAGAGCTGCTTTTGCACTGGAACACTGAAAACCAAATGCAGGAAAGGCTTCTATTAGCTCTGGGAGCTCTGTAGGGGGGGTTAGGGGAGTGGTTTGTGAGAGGAACCCCACAGGGACTTACTGGCATGCTGAATTTCAACGCTAACTCAATGTGGGCTGAGGTAGACCAGATTTCCCACTGTCCCTGTTTTATGTCTTGAGGAATAACAGGAGTGACAGTGACAGATAACAGAAATCCCAGGCTGGAGTCCTTTTTTTTTCCATATTATTGGTTGTGTAATGCCACAGACTTTTGGTGGTAAAGGAGCAGAACTTGATCCTGAACATTTAAATAAACACATTCAAAAACAGGAAATCCTCTCCATGTTTCTGGCATGCTGTATGGAGATAAGAGGAACAAATCTGGCCTTCAAATAAGCCTGTCACGGTAACACATTTTGCTGGACGATAAATTGTCCCAGAAACTATTGCGATAAACGATAATATTGTCATTGTTTCCGTTTCTACTGATGTAATGATAATGGCATAATAATTCAAGTGCACCCTTTCAAAGATCCATAAACCTTGACTTCTAAAGATCACATAACCCTGGGAGTGGAAGACATGGTAAGACAGTCAGAATACCTTGACTTTGTGTGGCTTAAGGCAGGATCTCTCAGGAATAGCAATGTATCCAGCTGTGTTAAATTCTAGTGGTGTCCCTATATTAGTGGTGTCCCTATACTTTTGTCCAAGGCGATCGTTTTCGTCTCAGTAACTCCAGCTTGGTGGGGGGTATTGCCCCGTCTAGAAAAGCCATAAGCAATAAGTGCATGTTAACACCTCTGCAAGGTCTTTCTGTAAATTTAGACTCCTCTCATTTAATTAAGATATATTAACAACTGATTATAGTATTACTATTTTTTATTATTATTGTTACAACTTAGATCTTTTTCCGCTCCACAGCACACTAGACCGCGAGACGCCAAGTGAAGCACATCTCACATATATTGCTTCTGAGGATGAACGAGGAGAAATGAGACTCAGAAGTTCTGGCACGTTCCCAAAGAAGTGCCAATCTCTGGAAAAATAAAACTTCCTGTCCTGTAAGTCAGACAGTCGTACGCAGTGGCATAAGTGGTATTCACAGCTTAACTGTGAACGTAGTTAGCATTTTCTCAGCAGGCGGCTAGTAGGCTAACCCACAACAGAGTTCTTGCCTCATTACCCTAAGGAAACGAGAGGCGTTAGAGACCAATGTACCACAGTGCAATCCATTGGAAAGCAAATAAATGATCGTGGCCGGAAAATTATATTTTAAATTAAAATTTTAATTATCGTACAATTAATTGATTTATTGTTTACCTCCAAATTCAAAACAAGGTAGAGCGCAGACAGCACTTTTCTGTAAAATGTTCACACGTTCTTGACATGATGGTTTTAAAAACAGGTGCCTTTCAGGAAAAGAGGACATGCATTGCATCCACGTTTAGATGCATTCAATTGCCGTTTCCACCTGCCTGTTTACTTACACTTTTACTCATTGCACATTCTCTTCTAGCTCAGTTCACCAAGAACTCTATGCAGTGTTTTGCATAGTTCCTGAAGGATGTAATGAGATATTCAGGCTATGATCTGTTTCATGATTCCTGGTTTGTTATATTTGATTGACAGATGAATAAAGGATTCTGCTAATAACACTGTATACTGATGGTGGCCAAGGGGTTATGGTGTTGTCCCTGCTTTCAGAAAGTTGGGGGGTTCAAATCCCAACCATACTAGTGGCATGCCTGTGTTAACCTTGAGCAAGGTACCATTCCCAAACACTCACACTGCTCCCTGGGTGCCCCTTGTCAGTGACGGCTCACTGCTTCACTTGGTGATTGGGTTGAATGCAAAGTAAGAATTTCACGTTGTTCTCCCTGTGTGCGGTGCTGTAGTGTGGTGCGTTCACGCATTTATTGGGCCACTTTAGTGGGAGTAAAAAGGAATGTGGTGAAAAGTGTCCATTTGTCACATGTGATCACACCAGGTGAGCACACATTGTGAACATTCTCAGCATTTAACTCCTTCACCAAGCAGTGAGCAGGAACCCAGGGAGGAGTGTGTGGGAATGGTACTTTGCTCAATGGAACCTCAGTAGTGCCGCTAGCATTCCTGGGATTCAAACATACAAACCCTCTGGTTGTAGGGACAGCTCCCTAACCATTAGACCACCACAACCCCTTGTGCTTGACTGACTGGGTTGTTGACTGGTGCTGGTTTTTTGCAGACTGGGGGTTGAACAAAATATTTGTATCATGTATTATATTTAATTGAATGCTTACACTCTATTTACAACTCCGTGTTTTGAACATTTTCCATATCCCACTTTTTGTCTATATTGGGGCATTATTTATTGTTTACATTTGAGCTGCAACAATTGATGAAGGAATCTAGAATATTGAAATTTATCATCAACATTTTACATGAGTGTTTTGAGACTTGAGATTACAGTGCACTAATCGCAGGAGATGTGGCTTGTACTGTATTAGTGTACCATTTAAGAAATCACTAGTCACAAAAACCAAATTTTTAGTGCTGTCAAATAAATAAAGTCACAGTTATTTAAAGAAACCTGGTTCATTTAAAGAAATCACAAGTTGCAGCCCTAATTTGCTGAAAGCCTGTTAGCAAGCAAGCCAGACACATTTTAGATCCGTGTCTAGACACGGGAGAGTAAACTGGGAAATCTCTCCAATGGAAGGTTGTGATTCACTTGTTGTTTATGCAGCTATGCTCAGTTTAAATTGGTGTCCCCACTCACAGAGAGTTCTCTCACCATCCCACATTTCTCCCACCATGCTGTTCTGAAACATGTGCAGCAGCTCCATCTTTGTTCGGATCACTAAAGCATGATGCTGTAAACATGTGTTTGTTTCCACTTCTCATGTCCATGACCTTCTCTTACTCATTCCCATCCTTAGACTGTGTTCACTGGTTTCTTTAGAGCAAAAGTGCAAAAAGCCCTAAAAACAGAGGAAGTGTTTGGACGAGATGTCCCTGTCCTAGCCTGCCCTCCTGCACCATGATAATCGGAAGTGTATTGCCGGAGCACACTGGCGTCTCTTTGAGTCTCTTTCATCACAAGCTGTTGTAACATCTGTTGAATAACTGCAGTAAATCTGTCTCCATGCGCCATGAAAGAGCCTTGAGCTGAAGAGGGGAAATGGAGAGGGAGGGAAGGAGCTGAAGACAAAGCTGGGCTGAAGGCATGTGTGTCTCTGTCTGTAAGTTTGTTCTTTAGAGAATTAATAAAGGAAAAATAGCTCCATGCATGATTTGGGATCTTAGTCTGTCTTCAGGGTTGATGTGCCTCTATGCTTCATTCAGATACAGCTCTGGAAAATAAATAAGAGACCACTGCAAAAATGTTCAGTTAAACTTTTATAAGTGCAAGTATTAAACTGAACAGCTTTGCCTGAGTTTATAAGAACTGCTGACAATATTATCCTAATTTCCAAAAACAAATATTGTTATTTAAAGCATAATTTTGAAGTGGCAAAACATCCACATAAGATGCAGTCTTTACAGAACTTGAATAATTCAAAGTAAATCTATCTCTTGTTCACTCTTGGACAAAACTAGTGTTTTGAGACCCAAATGGTCACAATGTGAGAGGACAATGTTGATTACTGCAGTGGTTTTTATACTTTTCCTCATTAAATATGATGGGATTCAGGTAATCACTGATCAGCACCTCTTAAAGCAGAATGTTTTTGTAGGTGCTTGTGAAGGAATTGAACAGACAGTGGCACGGTATGGGGGACATACTTATAGAGATGCTGAATTAAAAATAAGTTGCAGTGATCTCCAACTTGCCTGATTTCAGAACGATATTACTGCAATCTCGATGTAATTACCCCATAAATAAATGAGTTAACTGGTGCAATAATGGCCTCATTCTCTGTTTCCTGCCACACTAAACTAATAGATGTGCTAACTAGCTTTTACTTGGTCTAAATGTTTGTCACCTCCCAGTGTTGCTGGTGTTCCTGATTAATTTGGCCACATGACACAGTGTGTTCATTTTTATCAGAAGACAATTATTGATTTTCTTTCATTTATTCCTCTTGATAATATCTATAAAATCATTTTTAGGGGGTTGTGCACTTTGACCACAGGCCCTGAATAAACTTTTCATTTGAGAAGTTTCTCTAAATCAACTTCTTGATTTTTTCATATATTTAAATTAAGAACTAGGATTCCAGAATCAACATCAACTTACTGTGAGTTTATATGAATTACTATACAGGGGGTCCTCTGGTTCTAACAGTCTCTACATTTGAATGTACGGTGCTCATTTCCTATCCCATTTAGGCTTACACCGTTATCCTCGTACTTGGACTATGTGGCGTAGCTACTTTGGTTGTGTATGACAGAAGAATACAGAGTAATGTGGTGTATGAGTGAGGGAGTTTTCCTTTTCTTTTTTTATGGATTAGTTGTGTTTTTATAAGTTTACAACTGTGTTAAGATCTGTATCTGACTTAGGCTAGAGTGTGTTTAGACCTACCCCAAAATTCTTTTGATCCCTTTTCTTATTTCCAAAAACTAAACATTTCAGCCATGTTTTATTACTCACTCTCAGGTCATAGTTGGGGACCTTCGAGAACTCAGTCATTTCATTTTCTTCACTGTGGTAATGCACTTCTCCGTGTGATGGATTGCTCACATGGCAGAAAGTCATTTCTATTCTGCCCTGAATCTTTCCATGGTGATGCACTTGAAATGATTTGAACAGTACTTTGGATTATTGTAGTGTGGTGGACTATCTGTAATCGCTGTCTTGATGTTGCTTAAAGCTCATGCGGCTACATTTGATGGGCCGAGTTAGTATTCATGCTGAAAATATTGCACAGGCGGATCCGTTAATGTCTTACAATATTTTTGCTTCCTTCTCCCTAAAGAAGAAATTAATTTAGTCCATTTCACATGGCTTGTGAAAGCAACATTCGGCATCTCTCCCACTGCGTTCCTGTCGCATTTCAGAGTGTGTGTTTCTGCCAGTTCTGGCTCTTGGTGCCCTGGCTGCTGATGAGGAGAGCATTTACCTGCAGTGTAGCAGGTAGCGGACTGAAACGAGGATGGCAGTGCCTCTTCCTGCTCCTCACCCTTACTGGTGCTTCTCTGGTTTGAACCAGGAGCCCCACTGCTTCAGCAAAAGAAGGAACTGTCAGATGCTCTATGCAGATGTTTATAAATTGGCGGGAGAGACAGTGGAAGGTTGTGGGCAAATTCTTATCAAAATACATCATTGAACCTGTTGCCTTAAACTCTGATTTTTCCACCTTATATCCATAGCACTTTATTATACAATTAGTTAGACAATTATATGTGGTATGTTAAAAATTTTGGAATAAAATAACAAATTTTGGTCCAATAAGCTGCTAATTCAAGGCATAACTATGAAAAGTCATTTTAGACCAATCAGAACTATACAATTTTTTTTATTTGGGTAGACTACCTAAGGACTAGATATAACTCTTTAAAATATAATTCGATTCAAAATGCTGCAGATGTTTCTTTTACAAACAACTTCTAGCGTTAAGGAAATGTTACCTTTGAGATATGAACATGGTCTTAGTGAAGTGCCAAGAGAAAAAGCAAGATTTCTTTTGGAGGTTGTTTTTATTTCTTTTTTTTGTATCTTCCCTGGAGAGAGAGCTCTTTCTCTGTATGAGTGTTTGTGCTGGCACTGTTGGAATCTGCCTGCCCCCTATTCCGTTTGCTCCTTTTTGCTGAACAAAAGTTCTCCAAAAGTGGACAAGCCCCTATGGAATAATCAAAAACACAAAATATAAGGATATATGCTTTTTGTTTTCAGTTCCTATAGATTCTAAATTGGAAATAGGAGCAAAATATTGTTTCATAGTTCAAGAAATCTGACTGAGCAAAGTAACAAATATCTGCATATATTAATGATTTTTTTAAATAAACAAGATTGTTTAGTACATTGAGTTCAGCATAAATATATGCAGTTATTTTTCATGTTACTTATACATTTTAACTAAGGTGGATAAAAGTAGGCCACATAAAATTACAACCTTGGTGCTTAAGATACTGAAGATACTGAAGATACTGAAGATACTGAAAGATACTGGTTTTAAGACACTGTTTTATGGTCAAGTGTGCAGTTGGTTAAAACTTTAACGGTGCTGCAAGCTAGCATACAGGAGTAATCTATGTTTTACACAATAATGTGAAATTCAGTTCTGACTCTCTGAAAGAGTAGCCTAACCACTAACAATTTCCTAAACGGTATATAATTATATAATTACTTTGAAAGGGGAAAACGTGGTTTGGCAATTTGTCCTCTTAAACACACCTGATTCTATTCTTCTTTTAATAACCAGGTTTAGTGAGTATGTTAGAGTTAAGCTGGATACCACAGACCAGATATGGGCAGTCCTGACCTACTTTGACAGGAAAGCGCAACAAAGTCATTAAGCCTGATCGAAGAATGTGAATAAGTATTTGATTTGATAGTTTAAGAATAGGTCAGATTAGATTAAGATATTACCTGTATAATGTAAACCTGTTTAATGCAGTCTGAAATGCAGTTTCTAGGCATAGCAACAGTCTGATTCAACAAGTAGAAAGACATTTAAATGAGAAAGGTAGAATTAGATGTCATTCCCACTGACTTGTTTCAAGGTCGGGTTTCTTTTAAATGTGTTTGGACCTGAACTCTGTAGATGTTGTTAGAAGAAGGGAAATCTAAACATGTTAGATTATGTGTATCATCATTTTACTCCTTGGCAAAATGCCCAGTGTGTGTCTGTGTGTATCTGTCTAGGGTTCTTATATTTACTTATATATCCACTACTTATCTACTTATATATCCACTCTGTATACATACATATACTCATCGTGAACACACAACCATAAGTTGACAGATAATTAATTTTACAATGCAAATGTCCATATTTTGCATTTGTAGATTGTATAGTGTATGTTTGTATATTATTATATTCTATTCTATTGTTGTTGTGTTTTGCTTTTGCTGCTCTTAAATTTTGTACCTTTCACTTACTGCCATCAAATTTCCTATATGTGCAACTTATAAAGTTTTATCTTTTCTGTTCTCTTATTTTAAATGATTTCATCGAAGTTTTCAGATTTTTTTTTTTATTATGCTGATGTTAAAACACACTGGTATACGTTTTCTCAGTAGGTTCTCAGAGCTTGTATGGAATGGTCAGTAGAGGTTAGTTTTGATTAGAATTAGAATTGCAGAGGTAAGATCAGTTTGTACACCAAACTGGATTCACTCATTTGTCCGATTGGTCAAGAATACACAAATTGGTGAAGTTTTTTTGTTTTTTTATAAAATGTTTTTATCGCGACAGATTTGCTGCTTCCGTTCAATGTAAAATTAACGAAACAAGTGATGAATTGGTAATCTGTACTGTACTGGCATCTAAGACATGCGGATTAAATGTTTCTTCAAATGTCAAGTCTCCAGTACAGCGACGCATCCTTTTGGAGTTTCTGAAAGCTGACAAAACAGAAGTCAGAGAACCATGCTGACATTTTCAAATGTGCATATTGCTGAAAGACATTTCCAAGAACAGGTTTCCAGGCTATGCAATCAAATAATGAGTCAGCAGTCTTATAACAGAAAAAGCACAAGTGGACAAATGCTGAAGAGAATAATTGTATTAAAAGGCAATGTGAATAGCAGCCTTATATAAATGCTAGCACAGACGGCAAACTGTATTAAAGTTTTTCCTCACAAACAACATAACGCAGTCTCAGGTAATTAAACACACCTGTCTCTACCATAATAAAGCTTTGATTCATTGCTCTCATCCAAACTCATTATGTGTTCTTTTTCCATTTCCTCCGAAAAGTACAAGGATGAAATATGAGCGTAATGATCACTTTTCTTATAATTATTTCGATTTCGAATATGATTTCCTTTTGAAACCCTGGGTACATGCTGATAGAGCTTATGCAACTTGCAAACCCATTGTAGTGGTAGGTTTTGTTACTTTGTACCAAATGTGAAAATGGTACAAATGTGCTCCTGCATTAGAACCTATTTTCCTACAGGTAATGTGAATGGGTAATTTAGGGTGAGGACACAGGATGATGCCGGTCTGAGTAATGGGTAGGGAGAGGCAGGTGGATATGGAGGTATATGGAGTACTTCATGATGACTCAGTTGGTTCTCCGCCTGGTTGCTTGTTTGGTAACTGCCAGTTGCCATATGCTCAGTAGACAGGCCTGCTGGAGTGGCCTGAGGATGAGGAGGACGCCTCTCATTACAATGACAGCTCCCAGATCCAGCCTTTCACTTCTTAGCTTACTCACTCGCTTATTCTCTCCCTCCCTCCCTCCCTCTTTGCATAACTCTCTGCCTCAGTCCCACATGTCAGGCCTTGCATGAAGCCTCTGGATGCTTCCCTGACTTAGCCCATCCTCATACATCCAAACAGTGTTGGGTCGGTTCACTCGGCCCAGCCCTGACCCTCAGTTCATGTGACCCAGTGCTGTGCTGGCCGCTGCATGAGGAGCTGAGGGGATGATGGGATTACACACCGCTCAGCAGAGCAGGATTTAAGCTTTGTGAGGGGAATCTGTGTCACTAGGATAAGAGGGGACCTTACTTGCCAAATACAAAATGCCTTGCAGAAATTACCATTAGAGGATTGAACTTGGTGTTAAAAAGTGATGTCATTATTTTTTGCACATCTTATTTACTGCTTGTCATGCAGCAGGTGGATGCATTCACTTGTAACTCTTGTGTTTTGCTGAAGAAATGATGTCCCTAAATAGGTTAACATCTGTGATCATACTTAGAGTAGACAATTTAGATATTTACGACAATTTACATTTTCATTTTTTATAAATCGCATTTCATGGGGAATATTTTGCCAGATGCTGCTTGACCGTCATCTTTATTACTTACAATTCATAATATAGTCATGCTGGCATAAGGTCACACAGATGGACCATACTGCTGCATGGCTGGAAGATACGTGTGACGTGGCCTACTCTAGTGTTATTAAACTAGCTCACTTTAGGCCAGTAGGCTGTCCAAAATCGGTAAATTGAGACACAGTTATTGTTAAGGATCTGTTCCTTTTTAAAACCACAGGTATTTTGCAATAATACATCTTACCATGCAGCTGTTTTTTAAACTGTTATTTTGGCCAAAAGAAAATATAAAAGTGCCTTGGAGAATTCCACTTTCCTTTCAGAGCATAACATTGCATCAGTTAAGGTGAAACTAGAACAGGGTAGGCCTGTTTAAAGTGTAATTGCAGATTTGATTAATTCAAATTTGGTCTTTAAAAGATTTCTCATGTATTTTCTCAAAGTGGAGCGTAATACGGTGTTTGATAAACATTATTTCCTCAAAGCATGCACAGCAAGGTCTGCTTTTGTGTCCATGAAATTCAGCTCTGTGTGAAGAGGCACTGACGTTTCAAGAAAGAATTTATCTGCGGATTCACATTTGAATCTGATCATTTGAATCCAGTGTTTGCCACAACCATGTTTCAGAAAGATGTGCCAGAGCGACATAGCCAGAACCGTGTTAGCGCAGTGGTTGTTATTTCTGAGACCCTTTTTGGGGTGGTGTCAGCCCAGTGGCCAAAATATTTGCCTATAAACCCTAAGACCATAAAGTTGGAGGTTTGAACCCTCGCTTTCTACTATTGTGTCCTTGAGTAAGAAATGTAACCCTCAGTTTCTCCAGGGGGACTGTCTCTTTAACTAATATCTGAAAGTAGCTCTGGATAAGAGGGTCAGCTAAATACCCCCTTTACCTTTTTGTGTTCACATTGACATGACAGCAGACCAGGCCCAGTCTTATCTGCAGGAATATTAAGGCAAGGGATGCAAGTAATAAACCCAGATGACTCCAGGAAACGTGTGAAACAATAAACAAACATTTTCATGTAAAAAAAAAGAAGAAAAAAGCAGTGTTGTGGAATCAAGTTTCATCAGTGAGAGTGAAGAAAGCATTTTGCTGGCATTGGTATGCATTGTGCATTTTCTAAAAAGGGTTAAAATGTATAAACATTGCATTTCAGTGGAATTTCTTCTTAAAACCATTTAGAGGAACACATTTGAATAAATAAAATTGTATGTACTATTGCAGTCTGATGTTTATTATTTTTGTCATTAATTGCGATTGTTTACGTCTTGGAAAAAGCATGATTCATTACAAAGAGACCTTAATTGGTCTTTTTTAAAGGGGGAATATTTAGCAAAACTCAGTTATAATAGATCTATGGACTATACAAAACATGTTCATGAATTTTGTTGCAGAAAATCACTCTCACATGAAGAAATATCACCAGCTTTATTCTTCAGTTACATGCCCTTTCAAAAATGGGCCATTTAGACCCATTGTTACGTCCCAATGGACCAATTTGCAAAGAACCGCCCTTCATCTGTTGAGACCACATCCAATAGATTAGTTGAAGATCCACCAATTTGTCCACTTGTTCTGATCGCAGGGCGAGTGCCTGAACCACTAGGCCACCATCTATGGGTTTGTGTTTGCAGTACACAGTTTCCTTGTCTGCTGTTAAAAATGAAGGGGCAGACTTACACTTTCAGTGTGTTCTCATGAAGGGAAATAGAAAAACTCCTCATAAAAAGACCTATTTGTGCTTAAGGCATTGTGACATATTTTTTGCATGCAAGACAAGTGAGTCACCTTTTAAAGTGCACTGTTTGGCAGCTCTTTCTCTAAAGGCCCAGTTTCTTATCGGCACCACCGCTGGGTTTGGAACAGGGTTTTTCCTGATGGATTTTCACATAAATGTTCTTTGAAATGTGTTCACAAATGCATAGTTTTGTTTGCTGCCGCCACTGCTTTGTGTTTTTGGTGCTTGAAAGCACCTCGAGGACACCTACTGTCTTGACAGTCTTGTGAACGCTGTTCGCCTCTTTTCACTTCAAAATGTTAAAAGCTACTCTGTTGATCTATGGAGTCATAATGTTTCTGCCATCTCATATGTGCATGATTTGCCAAGACTCTGACTTGAATTTTGAGCAGGTTATTGCATTTTGGTACTCTGGTTGATTGCTCACAAATCTCTTTGATGTTCTGGTAACCAGCTGACAGTTAAAGGCTGAAGTGGGTGAAGTTGTTTGCCTAATGGAGGTACTTTGATGTTGGTAGGGGTGTTTTCCTGGTTTTCAGTGGCGAGTTCTGTGGCCTTGTTGAGTTTGAGAGCTGTTGGAATGACCTGAAAGCTCGAGCCCTTCCAATTATTTAGTTTGAGCCTCAAGCAGTTCTTGATTTGCAAAGCTACCAAATGGTTGATGACACAGCACTGCAATGCCGCCGCCACAATGCAGCCTCCTCACTGCGCTTCCTTCATCCTCGTCCCCTACTGCTTCAGCATGTTCCGCTTTGTCACTAGTGGGGATTCCATTATAAAGGAAATTAAAGACACCCCCAGTTTGTCCTGCGTGCCTTCCTGCCATGGGTGTCTAGTTTATTAATAAAAGAGAAGTCCCTGGGCACAGTCTGCAAACAGAAGCTAGAATTTCTAAACCAGAAGAGTTTTACTGACCGTTTATGACAAGTACATTTGGAATTCTTTTTTTCTAGTGATTTGAGTTGCAGTGATAATAGAGCAGAAGAGATTAGACAGTAGTGGAACCGACCATCTGATGTACAATCTGCAGTAATACAAAAGATGAGCAGTGGCTCTGAAGGCTTTCCAGTATATGATTAAATGCAGTGCAATAACACAAAACATTCACCACTAGTGAATGAAGGGAAGACCGTGGTTTGAAGTGGCAGCATGAAAAATATGCACAGGCAGCATACATTAGCAGAAGTGAAATTCTTGCATTCTTTATGACTACAGTTCTTGTCAGTAGAAACATTTTGAAATCATTGCTCAGTATTTTGTTGCTGGATTTCCTGCCAATTCTACCATAGGAAAGAAATGAGATCTGTTGGGTCTCTCTCTTTACATCTGTAGTCTAGATGTGTTCTCTAGATGTGTATATTCAACTGAAAAAAGGAGGATATTTGTTAGTTTGCTGTTGAAATTGAATGAAGTGAGTTTCTTTTATGAACTGTTGTTGAGGCACATATATTGGTTTCATTTGACATGTTAGAGAACATTTTTTATGCCACAGATGCAACAGATTCTTATTTGCTCTAGAGTAACCCCTGACTCGTGGGGAGCACCCATGAAAATGAATGATGTGGTACAAAAAAAAAGCCAAAAAAATGCTTTCATGTTTTCATTGTGTAATCCCTAAGTATGCCCCCCCCCCAAAAAAAAAAAAAATTATT
Source organism: Ladigesia roloffi (assembly GCA_037577295.1). Classification (NCBI taxonomy): domain Eukaryota; kingdom Metazoa; phylum Chordata; class Actinopteri; order Characiformes; family Alestidae; genus Ladigesia; species Ladigesia roloffi. Next base: position 14,718 of record JBBKCR010143874.1, read on the forward strand.
TACCTTTACTTAAAAGGAAATGTATTAGGTTGAGTTTAAAGGTAAACCCGTATTTGTACTGCACATTGTACACTCACGCAATGCTGGAATGAAAATACAGATATAACCCCTACATAAACTATACTGTAATTCATGCTAACATGTTTTTTTTGTATAGTACATAAATAATGAATTTATTTTACTGTAATAAAAATACAGGGCTTTAAGAAGACTAAAACAGATAACACAAGAACCATGAGAGAAATGCTCAAGATGCTTTACAGGGCAGCAGCCAATCAACAGCAAGGATATATAAATAAGAAATTGGCTTTTCAAACCTCCCGTCTTTGAGTACAGGTGACTGTGATGTCCAGGTCTCATCCGTCACACCCATATCTATTCCAAGTCGTTTACTCATTAATCTTATTGGAAAACAGTGTGAAAATCGGCCATCAGAGCAGAAGTTTATGTTTTCAATATTAATCTGTAGTGTAGCAAATCATTAAAACAAGGAAAATAATTTGAGAATGGTCGCCTAACTTTTGACTGGTAGTCTATCATTACTGAATCAGTACTCAAATAGAATAATGTACTAACTAATAAACTAAAGTCTTAAAATGATTGAAGTGAAACTTGTCTCTAGATTTAGCCTCTAGCTTGAGCATTGGGAGGATGCAGGTCCTTAGACTTGACTAGTTTAAGCAGCCGTGTAATTGACAGACAGGCGGTTTTCCACTGCATTCGGATTTTGAAGAGACTTTTTGGTTTTTGCTTTCTGTGTTCAATAGCTGCTGTATTATTTTTTTAAGTGGCATGTATACAGACTTATATGCATACATTGATGTAAGTATCCATACAAATACTGATTAATGCTAATATTAATAAATCGTATATCAGTCAAACATCACAACATTTGAACATTTTTGAGTCAATTTTCTTGGTTGTAAAATAATTTTTTTAGTATATTAAAAAGCACAACTCATCAAAATATTATTCCAGTTTACATCCTGGTGGACTTACTGGCCATAAACTAGTTTTTGGTGGCTGGAACAATAAATTATACAACTAACTAACTAAAACAGCCTGCTGCAAAATAAAGAAAAATTCCATCTTAAGTCAGACATAGATTGTCTCATGTAGTTGGACACATCTGCTGCTGTGTTATTTCTCTGTTTGGTCATCAGATCTTTAGAACGCTATGGTTCTTTTATTGTCAGGATCATTAAAATATAGACCCACAGTAATAAAATGTAGGTATGATGAAACATTTGTTTTGTTTTTTTTTTTGTTTTTTTAAGTTTCTTATTTTTCCACTTGAAAAATGATAAAGCGCAGCACCTCTGTTCTAACTGTACCTTAGATACAATGGGATTAATGGCATTTCACCATACCCACTTAATTTGGAATTGCAAATAATAAATTAAACATTGTGTGATCTACTGTGTGTCCTTTATTAAATCCTTTAACCTTTTAAGCCACACTTTAAGCCTGGTTCATTCTCTTTTCAGTCATGCATTAAAAATGATAGAAAATGATATTCAGCTTTAGTGAGTTATTAGCCAAAATTTTGAGTCTTGCTTCTCTGGCCTGGTTTATTATAAACACCTGCATTGATCCAGTTAGTTTTGTTACGTATGTGTTGAACGAGAACTGAATCTATGATCAGACATCTCTGTCAGTAGAATACATGCGGGAGTGCATCACATAAATTGTCGTGTGTTTAGGGGTGAATGTTGATGCGGGTGGCACAGTGGGGGTTTGCTTTAGAGGAATTTGGCCCTTCGTCAAGTTTATTTGATACGTGCTTTCTATTTTTCTATGTTCAGGCAGAGCTGCGTCCCTCTACAAAACACGAGCCTTAAGAATGCACTGCTCCCATTGGAATGCAGTATGAGCTGGTAGGATGCCATGAGTTGACAGGAGCTGTATCAGGAAAGAAATTCACCGTTGCAGACAGCCCTTAAAAACAATTAAATGCTTGCTTTAATTTTGGATTCATTCTGTTGTTCACTGTGCCCCAACTTCCTCTCACCACCACACAATCTTGAGTTAGTCTTTTTTATTTTCATCAGCTGGTGTTCTTAGCGCAGTATCAGGGGAATTTTCCAGCTACCCCGGCTCTGTCCCTCACAACCATTAATCAAGCTACTCTCTCATGATGTTATAGTCTCTAATTAGGTTCTAAATGCTTTTTCGCTGCCGTCTCCGGCTTGGCCCACGGGGACTTGGAACCCAGAGGAGTGTGAGGTGGGGAATTTTAACTTGTTGGGCAGATGTGCATGTGAAAGTGATTCTAGCTGTTCCGCAAGCCTTGGCTCTGAATGTGCAGGAGTTAATTTCCCAGGCCTCAGTGACTGGCAGCAGGTCGTTCTTGACGTCTTTTTTTTTTCCCCCTCTCTTCCACCTGCCTTTTGTTTCAGGTCATTGATAGCCCGGAGGTTCAGATGCCAGCAGGAGGAGGACGAGGGGGAGGTAGAGGAGAGGGAGAGGGACAAGAGCTGGATTGAGTTTCCCTGGCGACCAGAGGGACACACTCGGGGCGATGTCTGGAGCTTGCAGCATGCGCATTTGAGGTGAGGGGCATCGCATGCCATTTGCTGCTCGCCTGGAGCCTATTACTGTGTACTATTTCTAACTTTTTTAGACAACTGTGGTTCGCTGTCATTTTATAGTCTGTAAAGTCTCACTCTGAACTTATTCTTTTTTCCTAATCACTCATAGTCTGCCTCTCGGGGTCCATCACTTTTAACTAGTAGTCTGTTGCTTGTCCTGGGATTTCTGAGCGTGGGTTGTATGAACAGAGAGAGAGAAAGTTGTTGCGTCTGTCACATTCACTGCCATTTAGTTCTCTCTTGAAGAGAAATGTCTTTCTTAGTCACAGGGACATCCATATTTGTAACTGCCCATTTTTCTTTTAAAGACTTGTGTAAAACAGTAACTATGATACATGTCATTTCCAGGCTCATAGGTTGCGATACAATTTAATACAGAGCGGCACTTCAGATTATTTTTTTGATTTAGTGACTTTGAAATCTTCCCTGAAATGGTCTTAAAAATGCAAAAGAAAGTGACCTTGGCATCTTCTTTGCAGGCTGGCCACTTGCCTATGAGTTATATTCTGAGATTTGAATGGAATATTGATCTTTTATATTAGTACTCAGTAAAGGCGTAGTCAGAAATGATTGAGAAATATTGATGGACCCATGACCCATTAGCTAGCGCAACTCCAAGAGGTTATTCAAAATATGTTGTAATTTAGATTTTTTTTTTTACTAAACCCTGACCTCTCTGTAATGTATAAACAATGTGGAATAATTTACTTTTTTCTGTCAATCTAAGTAATACGTGTTGGATAATACTTGACCCTGATTGAACTGGCCCCTTCTGACACACATGAAACAAAGGTTCTGTTTTTTAACCCTCTCATTATTTTGATTGGTGAGAATTAAAGAAGTGAAGTTATCTACTCATGTCAAGTCCCTGGGAGGTTTTCACATAATGAGTTCTATTTGCCCCCCACCTTCATACATCCCTGGAAATAATGACTTTTTCCAGAAGTGTGGATATATGAACCATGGCCTCCTGTGTCTTATTAAATTATTCAGACTGGACCGGCGCATGAGGCAGTGGAGTTGTACCTCACCCTGCTCAGGTGCTTGTTAATAATAAAGCAGTATCTCTCCATTGAATTTCCTTCAGAAGACCAATTTCTTCATTCATGTGTATTTGAAGATAACTGAGCATAGGAACTGTGTCTGACTGCGGTCAACACATCTGTTGGTTACCTCTCTTGTGAGAGCAAATAAGTTTTGTGTCTGTGTGTATGTCTGTGTGTATGTCTGTGTGTATGTCTGTGTGTGTGTCTGTGTGTGTGTCTGTGTGTGTGTCTGTGTGTGTGTCTGTGTGTGTGTCTGTGTGTGTGCATGTGTGGCCTGGTTTTAGCACACAACCAGCTGACTGTCACGCATGGTTTGTGGCCAGAGGTTTTTTTGGTTATTTTCTGTCATATCCTGCTTCAATGCTTTCTTATTCAGTGTCTCCTATTCAATGTTTCCTGCAAGCCTGAAATAGACTGTGTTTAGAAGGGGTTATAGACAATAATTTCATAGTCCTCAGTTTGATTTAGGTTTTTAGGTTCATCAATCAGCAGGAATTGGCATGGCAGAATAGACTGAAGAGAAGTATAAAAGTGTGTGTGTATGTGTGCGTTTGTGGGTGTGTTTGTGTGTGGAATAATTTTCTCTAAAATATACTTGAACATTACGCTATTTTTCTGGACAGTACAGGCCTGTTTAATGTGCTAGATTAATCAAACTAATTGTCAGCAGCTAAGTGATGAAAAACTAACAACTAAACGTGGTTAAAAATATTCTTTATTGTTCATCATAATACATTTTTTTTTCCCTTATTATAATTATAGCATGCATCTGGCATACTACATTCCTCAGCAACACTTGTCACCATTTCCACTGTTCTTAGGTCCTAATTTACTGCCACATATATTCTCTAGGCATTTTTGGTGAGTAGGTCCATCAGAGCTTTTCCTTCGCTTTTGCAGTTGTGCTCTGTGGCATGTAAAAAAAAAAAGAGAGAACTAACTTGGTTATTCCTGAATATAACAGGAGAATTGATATTGTTGGGGTGCGGATGACAGCAGCTTCAGTCGTAAAGACTGCAGCAAGCTAGTAACAACGGAACATCTGCGTTCAGATTTCTGGTAAAAGACCTCAGTAAACAGGGTTGGAATTTACTGAACATGTGTGATGCCTCTGAACCCACAGAACTGTTTTTGGAATCATTTTAATTTATTTTCATTGTGTAAAAACAGGTATTTTTGGACATATTCTGTTTCACAAATGTACTAGTTTACATGAATGCTAATGGAGAATTACAAAGACGAAATATTTCACTACCTGCGTAAAGAAACAAGAGTGAAACCAAAATGGATGTTCTGAAAATGTACACATTAATGCTTCATATAAGAGCATCTGTTCCCTCCTTTAATGCTCTGCAGCAGAGTTGAGCTTCCACACACACACACACACACACACACACACACACACACACACACACACACACACACACACACACACACACA
>JBBKCR010143901.1:0-19788 GCA_037577295.1 Ladigesia roloffi
ATATACATTGTCGCTTTTAGCGTGAAGCCAAAGCAAAGACATCAGGGATCACGGGAAGTGACATGTCTCTCTCTCTCTCTCTCTCTCTCTCTCTCTCTCTCTCTCTCTCTCTCCCTGTCTTTCTCTCTCTCTCTGTCTGTCTCTCTTTCTCTGTCTGTCTCTCTCTCTCTCTGTCTATCTTTCTCTCACTCTCTCTTTCTCTCTGTCTGTCTGTCTCTCACTCTCTCTTTCTCTCTGTCTGTCTGTCTCTCACTGTTTTTCTCTCTTTTTCTCTCTTATCATGAGGATGATAGTTTTTTGCATTGCATGTATTTACACTTTGTGAATGTATAATATACAGTTGTAAACGTATTAATGTTTAATGCAGAAAGTTTTAACTGACTTTACAAGCAGCCTTTATTAATCTTATTATTGCAATTATAATGATAATGTTTGCAATGTTACTACCAAGCTAACAGTGGTGTATATTAACTTTATAACATTCATGCTTTTCAGTGCTTATAGTGCTTATAGTGTTTTATCTAACAAACATAACAAACATAACATTTTTTTGCCAAGATTGTATTACAGACTGTCTTTCTGAGTAAGTACATACATGAATCAGAGTACAGCCCACTCATCAGACACATTATATTGTTAACCATTATGATAATAAGCTTCAAAAAGTATTTGCATTCATAAACAGAAGATTGGTACTGTTCTTATGGAGAAGTTTGTGCATATTCTAAGGAACAGTGTCAATCTTTCTTCTTTGTGTGATGGCAGTGTGTGCCTGCACTTGCTTTGTATTTGATGGTGTTCCATTTTCTTAATTATTCATTCATTCACTCCTTTTCTTTAACTGCTTAAACCTTACTAGGGTACCCAGGAGCCTATAAGATAAGTTAAGATAAGATGAACATTTAGACGAAATGCTTAATTTTCATTTCTGTTAACTTCACCCTTTTTTTTCACATGTTTTAAGTCTAAGTGTCACTACCAGCCCAATTTGAACTACTGCTTCCCCTGAGTATAGGCCTGTGGACCACTAAAGGGTGCTTCACAGTCTGCTTGTGGTCTGCGGCCCAGCGCCTAAGAAACCTAATGGTAGCATTTTCTTGTACAGTGGTAGATACTGAGTTACACCCCTCAGTGCCTTCGGTCAACTGCAAGTTTGGAGTCAGTCAACTTTGTGCATGCCCGTTCTACACTCTTCATTATTCACCCATTTCATAAACCAGCATAAAAGTTCGACCATAGTAATACAGGCAGATGAAGGACAGCATGCCAGGAGCAAAAGGGAATGCAGTTTGCACTGCTTGCTTATTACCCAAATACTAACGACAGCTGGTCTCTGGCCACTGTTTAAGTCAACACTTCCCAATTCTTGTCCTGGAGACCCTGTAATGACATTGCAATGCCCTTGCAACACATGCACAAACATTTTAATCTCATGAGGGCTTTGGACATCAACTGCTAAATTGAGTTGTGGTGCTGGGAGTAGCAGGAACACTAAAACATGCAGTACAGCACTAAGAATGGGAAAAAAGATTTGAGTACACCCTCAGACACTGAAAGGTTGAGAGCAGCCCTCTAAAAATAGCTGACACTGAAGCATGAGGAACACACAGCTATTCTTATGCATGACACGTCACATCCATTGCTCCAGCAGTGCCGAACTTCAACCAATGGACCTTGACCAAACTGCCGAGGAGACAATCTACAACATACATATACAGCATGTCTGTGTGTGTGTGTGTGTGTGTGTGTGTGTGAGTGTTTGGCATGGATTTTTTGCATGTAGTGGTGTGATGGATGGATGGGGGCAGGGAAAAAAGCCAGTCAGACAAACGCATATCAAAACTGAAGCCTAGCAGAGAGACTCCATCCTCGTCTTAAGAAGGGCAGAGGAGGTTACAGTTTGCTGAAGTGTATGAGTTAGATCAATGTCATTCACATGCTCTCAGAAATCCATTTCCCCATCCTCCTCTCCCGCTCTGCTGGGCTTGTCCATCATCCAGCAAGTGCACATGCAATGGTGCTTGCAGGGCTTGCCAATCATTCTCATTCACTCCTCCCCCCTTGTTTTAATTGAAATTCTACATGGCCCTTCTCCATTCCTATTTGTAACATATCTCCGTTGTCTTCCGCAGGGCATTTTGTCTTGGGGGACCCCATGTCCCCCTATTTAAAAGCTCTTCAATTATTTCATCAGCTCAATTCCAAGCCCTCCCAAGGCTAAAGGGATCAGTTCACACTGGCATTGGTTCAGTTCAGTTCAGTTCATTTATTTAATTTTGGATATTTTATTTAAAGGAAATAATGTATATGCCAAAGCAAATCACTACAACTAGACTCACTGTGCTCGCTACCGAAGGCCTACTAAAAAATTCACTTCACCCTCCTGTGACACAGCTGAGACCTTCTGAGAGGTGAGGAGAAATGGGCATTTTTAATAGTAATTTAATTGATTTTAATGCCGCAATGTCTGTAATGCTCAAATGCCTTTTAATATTAAGATAAACTTGACCAAACAGAGGGTCATTTTAATTTAATCATTGTTTTATCTTTAAAAAATGCATTTACATATGCAACGGACATTATCAACATAGATTTGCAATTACTGATCTATTTAAAAAATATAATTATTTGGATGGTGTTAAAATTAACCTAATTATTGTGAAGGCATGCTCTAGAGAGGATTTCACCAATAAGATAACTGAAATTTCACCAGGAAAATAATATGCATGACTTTTATAAAATGCTATTCCTGTTTAGAACAATGTTTCATGTTTAGTTGGAAGTGATATATTAGAAAGGCATTTTCTAAAATACTTGCCAACATTAAAAAATGCCAGAAATTAAATGAAGTGTCCTTCTGAATGTTGAAAAAAATACGTTCTTGAAAAAAAAAACTCTCAAAGAAATATCTGTGTCAGTGTTGTTCATCCAAATGATAGATTTCAATAGGAAATGAGTCAGTGATTTGACCTGGTGTGGCAGATCAAAGCCTTTTTGCAAACAAGGTTGTTCATTGTCTAGCACACTGAACTAAAAACATTTCTGGAGTTTTTGAAATCTTTGATTACACTTTGAGAGAAAATACAGATGCATCTTGCCCAGAAACCTGAAAACTGGTAGAGAGGTAGAAACATAATTTCTGACTGTAGTGTTTTGCCTTAACAACGGAAAGTTTAACGCTAAGCTCAGGCAGACGTGAGCCTGTAGGTGCTGCATTTATTAAATCATGATCTTGTTCCTTCAGTGAAGTGATTCCAAGAAGTCGTAACAAGCACTCGATACATGCAAGCTATTAATTCAAGTACTTAAGTGTGTGTCAAAATTAGCCTAACGTCACCAGGTGGCCTCTTTTAGAGTGATCCCAGTGTCTCAGCCACATTATAGATCATCAAACCCTCATCTTGACACCGCTGCTCTGAGATCAGTGTTTGGCCTGGTACTAGATGCTGGCTCAGACAGTGACTGCTTTTATGTAACACTGACTGCTCTCCATCTGTTTGGGCCAGGTGCCAGATCACTGGGGGTTTTACTGATCTGAGGCCAGTGAGAAAGCTAAAAGTGCTCCTCTGACTTTTAACAAAACCGCACTGAAGAGGACTGGCAGCTTTCGAGAGCCGTATGGGAGCAAATGAGTAAGCGTTAGTGCTAACAGGTGCAGACTGTGCTAACTTAATGCATGCTTAAAAGACCAAAATAAAAAGGATGGCTGATGAAAGAAAAGGGCAATCTGTGTGGCCTCTATGGCTCTCAAACATCTTGTATGTACTGTAATGTAAGGGTGTAATGATACACACATTTTCAGGGTTGATATAATTTTCCATTTAGTTTCATTCATAGACAATTGATGTGTGTCATATCACTTGATTCTACAAAGCTACAGACCTACATTTTATGTACATTGGTTAAGGTCAAACAAATCAAAGTGTTAAACCGAATTTGCAAAGTAGCTGGTGTAAACCAATCCTTTTGTTATACATTTGTGCTATAACCCTTACAAAGGCCTGAGCTGCTTCATTCAAAACCATTCAGAAGGTGCTTCTTTTTCAGCTGCAACAATGGAATATAAACATCAACATGACACTTAAGCACAAGTAAAACATACAAAATAAACGCTGACTACTATAAACTCTTTCAATAATTGTGATTTCAATAAAAATGGCTGAATAAACAAGACAGACTCAATTTCATTGCACTGTTTCCACATTTTTCATGCCACATTTTCACACTGCACTGCACAAAATCCAATTAAACAGGAACAATTACGCTCTCTTTGTAATGAAATGTGCAGTTGTTCATTGTTCTGTAAGTACGTACAATTTTAGGGGTGTAACATCACAGTCACCTCATGATTTGGTTTAATAAAGGATTCAGGGCTCACAGTTTGAAACACTCAAAATAGTTTAACAAGGGAAGACTGAAAACAATTCAGTATTTTTATAAAATTAATTTATAAAATTAATTAATTCTATAAAATTCTTTTCAATTCTAGCAAAATGAACTAGCCTACTAAACCTGGAGCTGGAAGTCGGAGGAGGGTGATGTACGATGTAATTGTGCTGGACTACGACACAATAATGATAACCACAAATCATAATCATAATGATGATATAATGTAATTCCAATGCAACATGTCCACGAAATGAAGAAAAAGTTTAATTAATAAAGAGTTTCATTAAATAGCCTTGGATAGATGGCAGGGCATCAGATCATTTGTGTGAATGAAGTATGAATGAAAAGTCATTATGCTCATCATAACGTATAAGGTCACTTTAATCTGCGGTCCATCTGTGTTGACACAGGGCTGTAAAACGGCGCGCTGGATGAGCCATAAAAACACAATTGCTCCAAGCTTCTCCAGAGGGAGAAAAGATCACGGACGCACTGACTGACGGCTTTGTCTACAGTAGCCTCCGTACACAGAGCCCTCTTTGAACCTGTAAAGCTGTTATCATAATTACAGCAGTTAGATGATGACTAAGTGCTTTTTTACAGCCCCTCTGTGTTCATGAACAGTGTGTGATCTCTCCTCCATCTGAGCACGGTGCCCATGGGACAAACACGGGAGGCAAACGAGCACAGGACGACAGGTGCTGCCCCAGTTAGGGAAAAAGGAAGGAAATGTCCACCGGATGCTAACAACTAGCTGTGGGAATTCCAAGCTGTTGTACACACATGTATCGAAGTGCTACTCACGCATGTTCACAAACATACTAATGTGCGATGAGGTAACTGTGAGGGAGGTGTGATCTCAGAATTATCCAGCAGGCACTTCAGCTCCCGCTGCACAGCAGACTGGCGAGTCTCGGAAGAAAGACCTGACTTCTGGAATCCGTCTGCTTTCGCAGAGTGACAACATACACATCTGCAAAACAGATTTCTACAACATATACAAGACGTTCAGCAGGGGAGAGTGGATTTAAATGGGACTGGTTTCCTCTTGGAATGACCCAAATGTGAGAGTGAGCTCCCAGGACAGTGGAGGACACGTATGGGTCATAGACGGTATAAACTGCACGGAAGTGACCTGCTACTGCGACAAGCCATCAGGACAAAATGTTTATACACACACACACACATGCACACAACCCTTGTAGACACTTTCCGTGGTGGACAGGAGTCAGCACAGCTACCTGGACTGGTCTGCAGCTGCGAAGGTCCAAAGGTAGCAACCTGTAATGAACACACAAGTCTGACACACCAATAGGCGGCTTTAACTTTTTCAGCTATTTGTGCTGCAGTAGTGAGTCTTGGCCAGCCATGACCCGATCTCTGCTTCACCAGGAACACCCCAACAGAAGCTGGACTTTCAAGGATACTCTGACCCAGAGGTGTAACCAACTTTTATATCACATGAATGGCTGGGAGTGTGTGTTGCCAGGATGCACTATGGGAAACAGGCAGGCTGGCATGCCACCTGCTTAAGCACTTCTGCAGACCAAGTACACTCCTACATGGCAAAAGCATTTCCTCATGTCAGTAACGTTCCCCGTCAGACTGCAAAATGTGTACAGGATTAGGGATGGGTATCTTTTGAAAATTTTTTATTCTGATTTAGGTTTCAGTTCTGCTTATCGATACCGGATTTTACCGATGCCCTATTTCGATTCTACAAAGAAAGTCTATACAGCGTCAACTGTAATTTCATCAGGCTCAGAATCTGATCTGATCTCATTTGGGTGTGGTGTCGACACATGTACACACTTATTTCTACAAACTGTTGTTGTTTTATACTGTTGTGATTGAGAGACACCATCCACTGGAATCAATTTCCTTGTATGTGTCACTCACATTCTCTTCCAATAAATGAGATTCTGATTCTGATTCTAAGATGGCGACTGGCATTGTACAACAGGCTCTGGGTCCAAAGTCCACTGGACACTTGCTGTGTCTGCTGTCTGCTGGCTGTCTGCAGGACTAAACGCCTGAACACTGCAGCAGTGTCGTATCAAGTTTCTGGTGCGAAACTGGGCACTGTGTCAACTGACGCACACAGCTATTATACGTATAGCCAGTTTTTTCTAGTGGTACCAACCAAGCAAAACAAAAAGCGAGTGGGTACCAGGTACTAGGTATTTTCGAATCAGTGCTTATTTGGAAGCTAATTATGGTTCCCATCCCTATACAGTAGTGGTTTGAAGAACATGAAAGATAATGTCTCAAATAGTCCAATTGTTATGTTATGTAAACTTACAGATTTTGATAAGATTTGTTCTCTTTTTCTTCATATAGCCAATCCAGCTGTCAGTCAGTTGGGGCTGGTACCAATACTGGGTATCATTTCATAATCGTAAAAATATATCTGTACCATATGTACATAAATGTGAAGTCTAAAAAAAAAAGGAATTCCAGCATTTTAAAAGCTGGTCTGTAACATGGTCTGTACTCCTCAAAGTCCTGTTCTGCTCTTGCAGGCTCCACTGAGACACTACTGAGCCTGTCATGATCTGATCACTACATTTTCAAAGATGACATCTTGTTTGTTTGCTTTCTTGGAAGCCAGCATTTCTCAGCGAATCAAAGGGGTGAATTTTTTTTGCCCCTAGTGCTCCTCACATTCTTCCAATTGACTCTTAATTACAGGCCTGTTGGAGAGAGCCTATGAACAACTCAGACCAGTGCATTCTGGAGCTGGTTTCCATCAACACACCAAATCTGATTCTTTCAAGCCAGGCAACAATGACAGAAAAAGCCGAGCTCATAAATCATGGCAACATCGAAGAACAGTCTCATTAAATTGTCAGGATAAATTAAAAGACAAAATCTAACCTAAGTGGATTAGATGAATGTGTTTAAGGCCATGTCAACTGTAAAGTTATGAATCTGAACTGTGATGAGTCCACATTTCTCTTAATGACTCGTTTGCTTTGTTTAAATGCGAGAGAGCAAAGAGAAAGCAGCTGTGGCCAGCCCTCATCTAAATATGCATGTCTTTGTTTAAAGTGCATGACATTTTCTTCAAAGGCTGACGTCTTTAATGTACTGGTGGGTCTGAAGTACCAGATGCTGGACCTAGACCTGGACCTAGTTCTTATTTTCCAAGACCTTGTTCATATTTTTCAATATTTGGATTGGGTGCCGTTTTTGGAGTATTACATATTTCTAATGGTAACAAATGTCACTGGAGTGTATGACAGTCTGTATTATGTAAAACCAAGCATAAGGATGACATTTTAGCACTTTTGCAGCTTTCTAGGCTAAAACCATTACCAGATGCTCCGGTGGTGAAGTGGAACTATGCGTATAATAGCCCCGGAGCAATTATAACAGAACATTTCATAAGCTCAGGCCCACCAGTCCAAGACATCTCTTATAGTAACCCGTTCAGTCACAGTTCATGGAGTTATTTATAAGCCGTGTTTCTTCTCTTAAAAAAGGTTGTAGCACACAAATCAAATGCAGCTTGAAATTGCATTGTTTTGGGGTGTTGTTTTGTTGACTGTTGCTACTAGTGAAGCACATGAAAGTGACCCACAGTTAAAATGTTAGATGCAGAATAACAAGTAAAGCTTTAAAAGTGGTTGTTTGAACGCAGAGGGGTTAATCTGCAGCGTATGACTCATGTACTTCAGTGATGGGGTCTCACACAACTGGCACTCGACAATGAATTTATTCAGCTTCAGAAGCCACATCAGAGGGAGGTTGAGCAGAGCACAGATGCACACTGAGGAGGACATCCAAAAGTCACATGCGTTTAATAAAAAAAGGGTGTCACACAAACAGGTGTGCGAACCTTAGATCTAAGATGAGCCTCAGATCTCTGTGATCTTCTTAAACAAAAAGAACTCCAAAAGAATTAAAACACAAACACACAAGGGCATCCCATTTGGAAATCAGTAAACATAAGCAAAGTATCATAACCTCTTCCTTCTCAGCTGAATGAATCTGGCCTACTAAAAGAACAGCAAATGTGTTAACGTCTTTTCAGTGTGCTCAAATAAAAGCAAAGTATACATCTTTTCTAAAGCTGGCAGCGATCACTATGGAGGCTTGTTTGAGGGATGCGTCGTATGAGTGAGACACTGCTGATAACCTTCAGCCGGAAATTTGATTGGAAGCAAAGGAAGCGTCTGGACCCAGTTAGGCTCTACACTGATTAATATTGAAATAAAAAATCTGCCATCAGATAGCCTTGATGGCCTCACTGTCATTTTGATCCATTTTCTGTCATACACATCTATACGCTATGCAGTGTGTAGGACATTAAAGGGACACATTTGTGCCTTTTTACATTTATGGTAAGCCTATGGTATCAGTGGAGGAGATGTTTAGCCCCCTAGCTAACTTTTAGCCTGTTTTGTTTAGCTCATTTCATTTATGAAATTATATTATACATATATTATGATTATGTATATTATAATTATATTTATATTATAGATTTTTTAAATACATTTTTTAAAATTTCTGCAACAAACTGTAGTGCTTAATTGCCTTCTTACTTTTGCACAGGCCACATTTTATGTACAAATCCTCCTATGTACAAATCCGACACAATTTTTTGGGCATGACGGCCCCCCAAATCCAATCCTCCCATTTTCTGCAAACTTCACTAATAGCACTGAACGTTTTTGCTCTGCGTGATGATGTGCTGGAAGACGCAGTAAACTAAGGAGTCATTGGCTCCTAAACACAAACTATTACAGAGGCAAATTGTATTTTAGAAACCATAATCTCTGTCAAATGTGGTATAAATAACGAAAAATTTTACTGCCACATTTGGTCTCCAGTATTACTGTAAAACTAAATTATGTAAAGAGTGTTAAAAGGAAACAAGATGGACAAAATTGCACAACATGGACTTAATTGTTGCCAAAGCGTGTCTTGTTTCATTTATTTTTCTCATATTTTATAACACGTTCTGCAACAGGCTGGCAGGCTGTGCGAATCAATTAAAAAGAAACTCAGTCTTTCAGCACTGCTCTCAATAGAGATGTGCTGGTCAGAAATGAGTTGGTTGTGAACTTGGTAAAACAAGCCTCATTCTAATCACATATTTTAGTAGGAATTTGTCACATAATTCTGAGATCTTTACTTGTACTTTTATTTATTTTAATTTCTCTTGGTTGTGAGAGACATTCACCATTGGCAACTGAAATAAAAAAAATAGTCCTAAAATTAACAATCTAGTCGCATTGGCGACCATTCTAGTCGCTATCTGAGCCCAGAGGACACTTCAAACCACCTCCGACATGCACTGTCATTGTCAGACACAGACTGGATACATGAGTGTAAATCCATACTCATTCATTTTGGGCTACAGTGTCACGAATAATTTCATTTTCAATAGCAGCAGCAAAAAAAGTCAGATGAAAAAAAGGTATGCACAATTTTATTCTTTCGTATTCAAAGAAAACGAATGAGCCAATAGTTCAAGACATGAAGGCCTGACTTGCTGAAGGATGAGTGCAGCACATCTGCTACATCCACGATGTGAGCATCACTCCAGAATTCCTCAGGTCTCCACGCCTCACATTTTCATAACATCAGACTTGCAGAGGGAGGATGCAGATAAAAAAGTGTCTTTCAAGCAACTGAAAAAGGAAGCGACGGCATGAACTAGGTGATACTGAAATCGAAAGGACTGCGAAGGAGTTCTCTCCTTAAAAAGACCTTCGTTGACATTTTTTATTCATGAGTAAGTCATTTTGTAGAAGAGATGAGAGGAGGCTGGAAAGACAGACTAGCCAGGCGGCACTATGCTCCTTTTGAAGTCCAGCTACAAGAGAAACTGAGCGAAGAGAAGAACTGAACTCAGTTCACACAACCCACCACTTCAGTTCATACAGACTTGTTGTCCTACTGAATACACCTTAATACCCCTGAAAATCCTGCCTGGGAAAAGTTGCCATCAAAGGGAACTAAGAGTGCTGCTTCTTCTTGTGTTGACGTCAGCAGTATGAGCTGCTAATGCTCTTTCGCCAGCTTGGCGTCTACTGGAGACAGAAAAAAGTGACTTAGCACTTAACAGGTCAGCAGGCTAAGAGGAAATGACCTTTCCCTTCGCACTTATAATAACTCAGCTGGTGAAAATGGAATGAGCAGCATCCTTTCATCTAATAGAGAACAAGCCCCGCAACAAATACTGTTCTAGAAATCAGCGGTACATCTTATTGTTACAACTGTGTGTGTAAGACAAATGACAACCGTCTTCAACAAATGTAAAGTGTAAAGTGTAAAGTGTAAAGTGTCAATATGTCGTATATGAAAACACAATAGCACACAGCGGGAACATCACAACATTCTTTCTCTGCATTCACCAAGTGAACCACTGCGCTGTCAGGAACCCAGCACAGTGTGTGTGGTACCTCAAGGTACCTCAGTGGTGCTGCTAGCAGTCCTGGGATTCAATCCAATGACTTACTCATCACAGGGGCAACTCCTAAACACCAGAATATCTGTTTTGATTCAACTGATCATGTCTGGCTAATCACTGAATCAAGTTTTATTATAGCGAAGTAACATCAAATAAAAAATCTCCTGCAAGAAGAAATCATCCCTCGCTACACACTGAATAACAGGAAGACAATGTTAATTGTACCTCGCAAATTATTCCAAGTGTATTGCAGAGTTATTAGAGTCATTTGATTCACAAACATGATGTAGGCACTAAAATATTATAGAGAAAGTTCGTTTTGTTCAAAAGAATTGAAATATATGACAGTTTTATATTGACCTTGATAACTGTAACTTCTCAGGTACATTTCTGCCTACAGTCTTAGAATTACATATATATATATATATATATATATATGCTATTTAAATCTAATTCCCTACCCATTGCTAATCATTTTAAACAATGTTCTGCTTCTGAAGATTATAATATCAGAATATCTGTTTTGAGTAGACGAATCATGTCTGGTTGACACTCAGTCTGTCTAATAGGATCAGTAGCCTTGCAGGTACCAATCCAGTATTATCAGATAGTTGCATCGCTACTCATGAAGTATGCACTTGCACAATAACACCCCCGCCCACATGCACAGCACTCAAGTGGCTGGGTGATAAACCTCAGACTCTAGTGATTCACACAGAGGCATTAGGTCACTGTTTATTCTGAGAGTGTGAGCACTTCAGGCAGTCTGAGCACACTTCTCTCATCTACAAGCCACGGTAGCACATCCTTCAGACACTGTATTTTAAGGGTATACTCGCACAGCCACGAGCATGCAAACCTTTAAACCTGCATGCAGATATGCAGAGAGCAGTGTGAGCACACACAGACGCGCCAAGCAATGCAGAAGCGAGAGGGTCTCTAAAGCTCGAATTAGCATTCATCTGTTAGTAGGCTCTTAAATTACAACACAACTTGACAGTGGAGACAAAGGCTGCATTCCATTAGTCTGCATAGCACAGGCCCTGGCCACTGGCCCTCGCCATTCTGCTGCGACCCTAATCTCTCGGACCTCTCTCCTGGGCCATGCTTTGTCTGACATGTGACTCAGCCTAAACGTTTTAAGGTTAAAGCACGGCTGTAGCCTCGGCTGATATTCAGTCAGATCAAGTGTGTCTTTAAGAGCTGTGGACTTACAACACAACCTGCATTCATCAGCAAATCCTCAACTTCAACTGCATCCTCTTAAACCTGTATCACTTTCAGAGGCAAGTATGTTCCAATTTAAAGTGCAGCTCACTGACCAGACGTGTCTCTCTCCGAGTTCAGGTTCGGATGATGTATGAGTGTGTGTTTGTATGTTAATGAACGTAAGAGATGTTACCTTGCCTGCTCCTGGCAGGCGTTCAGGCTTCAAACTAATGAATTACTTTGGCCCCTTGAACTGCTCTCTCTCCCTCTCTCTCTTTCTCTCTCTCTCTCTCTCTCTCTGTTACTATCTCTCTCTCTCTGTCTGTCTCTATTTCTCTGTCTCTCTCTCTCTCTGTCTGTCTGTCTCTCTCTCTCTCTCATTGGAATTCGTGCTCATTGGAATTCCTCTCAGTGAGACAGTGCTGGTTAGCAGTTCCTCTGAGCTTTTTGTGGCTGTCTTGTTTATTTTTCTTCTCTCTTTCCCTGAGACAGAATGCAATGGAGCTGCTCAGATTTTTGGAGACAGAGAGTTTCTAAACGAAATATCTGAAAGTCTACTCACTGACTGTTTGTGTACCTTCATCCTAAATCGAATCTGGGAGGGGAAGGAGAATGTCAGAGAACAGCTCGGCTCATGCTGTGAGGCAGGCCAAACACACCTGGGGGCCAATATGTAGAATGAAAGCAATTGGAAACAAGTACTTCCTCTGAATGTAGAACCCTGTGTTCCACACACACAAACACACTAAAGCTACATGATACAAACAGAATTTTAAGACTATGCTGCTACCCTCAAAAAGCTGTCTTTTAAAAGAGCACTTTAGAAGTGTATTTTCTTTTTTCTCAATGTTCAAAATTATTCTTTAGGAAGGTAGTTTATTAAAAACAAAAAAATGCAAATGCAAACATTTCTGCTTATTTTTATTGCCTTTTTTGTTAAATGATTAAAAGCACAATAAATTGCTACCAAACCCAACCAGTGTTGTAAAATTGTAAGTAAAATTGTGGTTTAAAAAAAATATTTTCTTTAGTCTTTGCCTTATAAAACCCTGCGTACACCATGAATATGTTAAACATGTTTTACATCAAAATTGTCTTTTAAAATGACCTTAAAAATATAGGTAGTGATAACTTGTACCATTTGATTCTTAAATAATAGTTAATATCAAAACTATTGTGAACAAATCCCCCAAACAGTCCATTTCTCACCAAACTACTCTGAATAACTGTTTACACTGAGTGTGTGTGTATACAGAAACACACATACAATAATCTTTCTGTGCCTCCATGACTCTCTCAGTCTCATTTCTAATTTATAGCGTAGCCCCTCTACTGTACAAAAGCATTACATATAATTTTCCCAGGTTAAAAAGCTCCAGACCAAGTCAAAGCAGTCTTTCCTTCCCTCTGCTCAGTCTGTGCATGCACTCAGGCTGGGTGAGACTACAGGATAGAGCAGCATTTTACTGCAGCATTATTTCAATAGGGGAAATTAGTCTGGCAGACGGTGGGACTGCTTTACCATTCCACAAGCCGAAATCAATACTTCCTTTCCCCTTCATCCCCCCATCACGAAAAGAGCCAGAGGGAGGAGGATCTGTGCTGTATGCACACACACACACACATGCTGAGTGTTATTTTACAGGCAAGCTGTGCACAGGTAAACCAACAGCTGATGTCAGAGAGCATTAAGATGTTCTGGTTTACTCAACCAGCACTGTCTCTCTGCAAGTGTGGCTCACAATCTTGCACAAAACACCCTCACATCTCTATATGGGGGCAAACACAAGAAGAACATGGCAGTATCGAACCTGGGAGAAGTTCTTTCTGTTGTTTCGTTTTAGTGGGGTTTACTCTGAGGAGCGTGTACCCCCCCAGAAGAACATCTTGGACGCCATCATCTTTGCTTCAAATTTCATGTGGTTGACCACACTAGGAATGCAAAGAATTGATGTGAAGGGCCCATATGATGGAAAATCGCTTCAAAGCACAATCTTTGCTCCACAGTCTATACAGTCCATTTATGAAAGCTGTAAAAACAGTCCCTCAATCTACTGTTTTCATGACACCAGCATGTTTAAATGCATCCACCTATCCAGTTAGGTTCCATCCATTCACCAAAAAGTTCAGAGTTGTTTGGTCCTGCTTCCTAAAATGAGAAAATGAGAAATGCTTACACTAAAAAAAAATGAACAAGAAGGTTGTGCACTTTACTTACTTTATTTATGTTCAGTTTACTTACAAGTATTGTGTTTGTTGACTTGAAATGTTTTTTTTTCTATTAAGGTCAACATAACTATGTGTCATTAGTTACATAATTAAATTTGTGGAACCTGTTGAAAAGAAAAAATTAATTAAAGTCAAGGTTTCATTTTTTTAAGTGTACAAATTACAAAAGCAGCTAGAAATGCACATTTAATTATGGCGAGAATCATCTTGGTAGTCAGTGGACAAGCTTCGGCAAAAGAACCATGCATCACACTCTTGCGTGAGTAGTGCCTAAAAAATAAGAGATGAAGTAAAAACAAAGCAAAAAAAATTGAAGAAACTGTTGAAGAAAACATGCTTTTTGGCACCAGGCAGGGTTTTAACCTTCGGTCTCGCTTCATCTGAACAGCCTTCAATAGAGTATTTGCACATGTTCACACTGGTAACAACAGTTGATCTTCAACTGTGTCAAGATTAGGGTTTGGATTATTAGCGAGGTTAGGTTTAAGAATAGGGTGAGTTAGTTGTAAGATAATTTAGTGCATTAGAGCAAATTGACGAGTCTGTCGTGCTTGAACACACCACAGCGTAAACATTACAAAACCCGACCCACTCATCCAGTAAAGCAGTGGAGAGCCCCCAGGTACATCAGACTTCCTAATTGAGGAGTGACTGCTACCAGCTGCCCTCTATCCATCTCTAAAAAGCATCTGCTGGGGGCTATTATAAAACAAAAAAAAATCACACCCAGTCAGACACTCTAGACCAGTCAAACGCAGCCCCCTTAAGAGAGAGAGAGAAACACAGGTGAACTTCAGTACTGAGATAGTCAGTGGATCTGGTCATTAAAGAAGTACATACATACACTAATGATTCCATGTGAGACATGAGTCCTCAAAGGATGCATTAGCAGCTCATTCACATGCCGTGAAAGTGTGTTCATGTGTGTGTGTGTGTGTGTGTGTGTTTGTGTGTGTGTGTGTGTGTGTTTGTGTGTGTGTGTGTGTGTTTGTGTGTCTTTATGTGTGTGTATATCTCAGATTGGACTTGAAGCTCTATAGAGGACGAATCCCCCTCAGGCGTAGCAGGTGAATGTATAGCCCAGAACAAACCAGAGAGACTCAGGAGGAGCTTCTATCAGAGCTTAATCAGGAAATGCCGCATCACAACTTAGAGCCTAATCCTTCATTATAAAACAAGCTGAGCTCTATACCACACCTCATAGATCTTGTTTTTGTATTTGTATTTTTCTCCTTATTTTTATTATTTCGTTTTTGGCTTTTTCTCACAATAACACATTTGGCTGTATCTTGAATTTGAAACTAGCCCTCTGTGTTTGGTCAATGTTCTGCATAACATCTACATTTCCATACACATTTTTAGCCACAACCAACACCCGTGCCAAAAAAACTAATCAATGCACAGCTAAACAGGAACACGAGAAAAGAAAAGAAAGTGCCTGTCACTTTCTGAGAGGAGTGTGAGGAAATGTTTGGTGATTAATTGTCTACACCATCTAAATTCCTCTCCCAAGGCCTCAAGAATCTTCCTAGCATCGGGCACACTTTAAAACAAACCACTCCAACAGTACTGTTAGAGCAATAAAAAAGACTAGGCCAGCGAGCTCCAGCGACTCTCGCAGCTGTAAAGAAAATGAAGGTGGGAGAGCTTAACAATGAGGGAATTGTTCCATAAATGTGGCTGTTGCTTGTGTGTATCATTGATGGACAATGCAAATAGGTCAGTGGCTCTCCTCGGTTCACCAGTCAGAGGAAAAGAAAACATGGATGTGCTAACTCAGGCCACCTATTGTGTCGGGAGCGAGATGTTGTGAATTGACCTCCGGCCAGTCCGCTGTCTCACAGTCCATTTGCCTTGTTCGTTCAGGTCCCACTATTATGAGGATTTAGTCTGTGAATAGGTTTAATTTATTTAACTCTAAGGCACTGCAGGACAATAGGTAAATGGCCTATTTTTTGCCTTACTTATAATAGCCACAAATATTGCTGAACTCAATTTCCATTCATCTTATAAACACACTTGTAAGATATTTAGATACCTATTCTTAGACCGTACATTTCCCAGACTGTTCTTGTCATTAGACACTAGGCCGGCAGATTTAAAGCTATTTAAATCATTGTAGCAATTTTGTTTCTGCAATCAGGCGGCAGGTAATGTCCTTAAAAAGCAGTTCAAAGCACTTAATACATTCAGGAAACTACTATATTTGATGCAGTTTTGTGTTTTAATTTTTTAGTTTCACATTGTTATATTGCCAGATTGCAACTATTTATGATGACCGCAATGATTTAGGCTGCCCAATATATTTTTATGTATTCACAACAAGCATGTGAACTGATCTCATGGAGAAAAACACTCAGTGAGATGCATCAATCTGTGCCAAATCATTTTTCTTCATTAGGTGAACACAGTGTTACCATGTGTGCTTGAATAAGTTCACACTCTCAAGAACAACACCGCTTGATCTACTGGACATGATTCTGTATATTTGTAGACACTGAGTGCACAAGCATGCAGTATATTATTCCAAGATAATACAGTGTAATGCTTGTTGCAAAGCAAAGATACTTAGCGGAGCTGATCAGCCAATTCAGGTTTGTGGTTGTAATAAATGAAGGCATTTATTTATATAGGACATATTTAACGTATTGATTGTGATTTTAGCATTGCATTTACCTAATGGTGCAATGTATATTTAACAGCTTATTTAGTAATCCGTAATCTAAACTAGTATTATTATATGCATTGTGCTGTTGAGCTCACAACAAGCCTTATGTTAGAGAAGAGGGTGCCAGCTCATGTAAACAAACCCCACCCATTCCACTTATTTGCATTCTCGCCATGACTCCATCATTTGCTGTCAGTCATTGCCAAGGTAACCATTAATTTGCATAACAGCTTCTCGATTTGAATGGTCCAGGTGAAAATGGAATAGCCCAGGGCCTCTTCAAATCACACACACACACACACACACACACACACACACACACACATACACACACACACACACACATGGTTAGACACAATAGCACGGTTTATAGGTTTATATATGTAGACGGGCATGACAAAGATATGATGAAATCCTTTAACAGCCTGAGACACAAGTGTGCGTGTGAAAATGCTCCATGCTGGCCAGCTCCATGTAATTGGTGGTAAGGGATAGCTAGTTCACCACCATGTAGGGTCATGTGAGTGCTAAACATCTGGCCATGTGACCTCTAGAGCAGCCTTTGATTTATTTTACTATATGAAACCGAGGCCACGGGGAAAACACATCACGCATAACCAGCTGCGCCACACTGCCTGTGCTCATGTATGTGTATGTAATCAGTTGACACCTTGTACGCTATTTGTGTATGTTTCATAGCATGTCCCTTTACATCCCTCTATAAGGGCATTCTTGTTTTTAAATCATGATACCCTGAATATGCACTTGACCTGCCTGCAGTGATGCAACCTTGGAAAAAGTTGGCTCAGGCTGATGCTGCTGTGTGAGTATATGTTGTGTTAGTGTGTGTTTGTGTGTGTTTGTGTGTGTGTGTGTCCACTTGTGTAGGGATTGCAGCTGTGGCCTCTATGGCCTGGGTTATTTGACACTTCATCACTCTGTTAATCATGTCAAGCAAAAAAGAGCCAGAAGCAGAACAGCTTAGTCACATGCATTCATACACAATGACCCTTAGTTCACATGCAGTTTCCATTGTATGCTGTAAATAGAGTTTAATTAATAAATTTCACGGCAAAGCCACAACATCACTAATAAATAGCACATAATAGCCACAAGGCTACTAGTGACTGTAGGTGATACATGTGTGCAGTCACACACAGTGTCAAAAGGTTCCCTTATTTTGGAGACAGAGGTGTAAATCTTATGACTATGTTGAAGTTTTCCATCAAAGGTGTACATAATTACATTAAAACACAATTGGTTTAAAACTAAAGTCCTGTATGTAGCAGCAGATCACAGAACTGGAATAAAGAAATAGTCAATGAAGGAGGACAATACATTTGATAAGAGTGTGTTTTAATAATGTAAATCTGTATCTGATTTCATATACATGTATTGCCTTTCCAAGCAATTAATGTCCATCCTTATCATGGCAAAATAATCTGGTGTTTTTTTTCTGGTGTTTTTCATTTTTTAGTGGCTGCAATAGAAGCAAATATTCTGGGTTTCCATGTAAAAAGATTTAAGTATGTATAACTCTAGGCAAAATGCATACATTAAAGTAGAACTTTTGTCAGTTGCTGCCAGTTATTGTGGAAAAGGTTTTTTGCAAACCCACAAAGAACATATTCTAAAAAGCTACGGGTCCCTCAACTTTCTCCTGTAACAGCCACACTTTCATTTTTTCATTTGTTGAAGACAAAACAGGAGTATTAGACAGTACGTGTACTGCATCAGCAAAACGAGGCAGGAAATAAAGCCAGACAAAGGGCTAAGACATTCAAATAATAATTTCTTGACCCTCCACAACCTCTCAGGTCTGCCAGTTTATGAAGGTGTGTAAACAGCACAGAGGGGCGACGCAGCATGGGATCAATACTCCCGCCCCCCGCTCTAATGAAGCAGGGAAAACTGTTTGCTTTAGCTCGGCCAGAACGGCTCGCTACTGACCCCCTTTACCCGAGAGGTTTGCTTTAAGGCCCTAACTTTCATTCTAGCCTGTCAGTCTGACTGGTAAGGTCTATTAAATTATAGATCATATCTTGTGAGAGACAAAAGAGCTAAGGTATTACCACTGGGAGATAGGAACATTGAGATTGAGTATGCTGTTGAAAACAGGCTTTCCAACTTCCATTATAGAACAAGGATCATGTGTAGTTTATGTTTTTTCTATCTTAGTCTATACCCTTTTCTCACACTCTACTGCTTCCAATACAGGAATTGTTTACAAAATTATACATGGACCAGCCATTCCTTACCTGGCATTTACAGCCCAAAACCTCAAACTCTTCACGCCTTGACTTACTCTATTGTTCTTGGAATCTTGACATCATGATGGGGGAATGATCCTCAAGTATTGGAACATATTAAACTGTCTTTAATATCCGTACAAAGTAAAATAAGTACACACAGTATGTTGTGTCCCTTTGTATCTAGGTAGTAGTATTGACACCTGTCGCAGGTGTATCTTCGCATTCTTGCCTATTTGTATTTAAGGACATGTTTCCCAAGCTGATATAAAGTTCTTGCAAGGATTTGGCAAGTGTCGTGATTGTGAAAGTTACCATTCTGTTATACATGAACACGTATTTAACCCAGTCTCCAAGTGAAGCAGCAGGCAGCCAGGAGCACAGCTCCCAGGGAGCAGTGAATGGGGACGGTTCCGTGTTCAAGAGTACCTCAGAGGTGCCACTAGCACTCTTGGGAATTAAACCCCAAACGTCCTGATCTCAAGGCGGACAATAGACCCCAAACTGAAAGTCAAGCTAACATAGAGTAAACTAAAGTTTGTTTGTCTTTGGGCCATGTTATTTTAAAATATTCATATATACAATGGCCTTTTAATCAGGTGCGTTCTGTAGTCCAAAATGTA
>JBBKCR010143940.1:0-19776 GCA_037577295.1 Ladigesia roloffi
GTATATGTGTGAGTCCAGTTCAGGATGTGTGAGGGTATATGTGTGAGTCCCAGTTCAGGATGTGTATTTGTGTGTGTGTGGGTGTGGGTGTGTGTGTGGGGGTGTGTTTCAGGATTTTGCCATAGAGGTTATAAAGGCGACTCACAGCCACTGGGGGGCGCTGGTGCACAGCCGGGTGAAGAGCGGCGATGTAATCTGGTGAGTCCGACCTCCTCTCGACCGTCTGTGTGAGTGGGAGAGTCTGCACCGGCGCAGGGTGTTTAGAGGAGAACCCTCAGAAAAAGTTGTAATGATTTCTGGGGAACTGAAGAATCCGGGCATGGAACATGCGGAACGTTCCTAGGCAGGTCTGGGTGGAGGGGCAGCTGTGGAGTTCTGAGTTTTCACAGTTTGTATTTGTGAGGAGAGGCCGAGGTCCAAATGCGTCCTGGCCTTCGCTGGTGCTCAAGTCCAAGTCAAGTCTCAAATCTCAAATGACTGAAATAAATGTACTCTAATCAGACGCTATCCAAGACAGCACTGCAGTTTTTAGATTAAAGGCATGTACTGAACTATATCATCTATTAGACAGTATCAGAACTGATCAGAAGATGCACTTCAGTGGACTAATTCAATGTGCAATGTGAAGAAAATGTAAAAACTTGATAAATGTGTTTTGATATCACATGAAATGACAAGATTCATTCACAAACTTATTCGACAGCCTTTCCTAAAATCTGTTCTGGCAATGTTCTAAAGCCAATCGTAGGCACTAAATGGGCAATTGGCTGCAACAAATAACTGCAAAAAATGAGGAAAATAACAAAATAAAGCAATTACAAAGTCTGCCAAAAGGGGACCAACACATTTATGCCAAAACATCCATGAGAACAAACCTTTAAAAGTTATCCTGGAAAAGGGTTTTGACAACAGAATAGTTGCATTTAAAAACATCATGATGTTCTAAGTACAAAGCTAAGATGTATCGTAATGTGTATGTCTCCAAAGGCTGGAAATATGGAGAAGTGGGAGGAAAGAATGCAAAACTATTACGAGGGAACACAATATAGGTTTGTTACTGTCCTAGGCAAAATTTAACACATCTGAAGGAAGTTTTAGGCTAACAGTTGCACTGATTAATCCTATGCATTAAGGAAGGGGTAGTGAATGCAATGCCGGTATTTACTGTTAAAACAAATATTAAACAAATAAAATTGTTACATTGTGAGCAGGGCCGTAGCCAGGAGTTTTCAAATACCGAGGTCATTTTTTAACCCCAAACCCCCCATGCCCCCACCACCACAAAAACAAAATTAACCTTTTTGTAATAACTTTTGTCAGCAGGACAATATAAACATGACCCTGGTTTCATGTCTATAGCCCTTTAACTGAGAAGCTAAAAAAACTAAGAAAACTAGGAGTTTCCTCACGGCCCCTTACTAAAAGCTCCGCTGAGAGCTAGCTTAGTGCAAATTGAGATGGCTTGTGCGGGGCAGGGCATTACATAGATCGAAAATTCAGAAAATAAAGGATGTGAAACACAATCAGTGTTGTCCTTTTGGCAGTCACACCAAATTATTGGCGTTTATCGCAGACTGTGTCATGAATATCGAAAACCAAAACGAATTTACCCCGCTCTTTTTTCTTTGATCAAAAGTCACTATTGCTGATGTTGCTTAGCTGATCGTCTAATGAATAAAGTCCTGTCCATCTACTTAGATAGAAGTCGAAGAAACCTGTATAAGTCAATCCTATTGGACTCCCTGTGACGGCGTAGTTTTGTGTGTTTCTTGAGATTCTAATGACAAATGAAATTTAGTGCAGCCTGCAGAGACAGATAGAGGTGGAAATTTCACTCGGGATTAGGTGGAGAATGTGAATTTAATTGGGAGAAAATACAGACGACGTGAATTCAGAGATGGACTGGGTCCTGTGTTTGGCATTGATCATCGCTGCTGGATTTCAGCTTTGACTAATTAAAAATTTCGGGAAAAAATACCAAGGACATAATCTCAGTGTCCTCAATGGTAGATACGGCGCTGATTGTGAGAGAAACAATAAAGCTGTAATCTGTTTGTAGCCTACAACTGTGGTCAACTGTGGCACGATTAGTTTGCTAGCGGCAACTTAATTTTCACATAAGTTTCCCACGTGTGTGTGTGTGTGTGTGTGTATGTGTGTGCGCAGTCAGAACTCTTCGGTGTGCGGGAGCCCGTTTCAGTGCAACGCCGCTGAGGCCGCCGCCATCGTCACCGTGGTAAGAGACCATACGGGTGGGGTGGGGCAGGTGTTGTGTGTATGTCTGTTAGTTTGTCGTGTGTGTTTCGGGGGTTTTCTGTTATTTTGTCTTATGTGTGGTGCTGTGACAGTAATTAAACCTAAAGTGTTTGATTGTTTAAATAAGTGATGATTTAAGCAAATTATATGGGGATTTATATTTTGTTATATTATTTGTTGATATATTATTCGGTGATTTATTATTTGGTGATTAAAGTTATTTTGGGCCGGCCGGTTGTGTAATAAAGTATATGTTTGTGTTGACATAGTGTTCCTTGTTCTGTTGTTCTGATTGGTTGATTCAGGCTCCTGAATACGGAGAGGCTCTGCCACTTCCTCCAGAAGGTGAAGGTTTATTTTTAAATGTTTATTAATTTTTAATATTAGGGATGAACAGTGTATAGTCTTATCTTAACTCCTATGTTTCCAACAAAATGCTTAATATATTCCAATAATATCCCATTATATATTATTTAGCTGTTAGACACTGATTGGCTGAGGGATTTTTAAAGGGCCAGTGTTCTGCATTTTTTTCTGTTCCATTATTGAACTTTTGTGAATCAAAATGATGTCATCAGTCTTCACATTTTTTCATCTAACACATTGTATGTAAATGATCGCTCTTATGATTGGCTACCCTGAATTGCATTGTCTTTTACATGGCAGCCTGTTTCTGAAAAACTCCTAACTTGAGCCTTAATGTGTGGGGCTAAACTGTTCTTTGCTTAATAAGGTGATACATGAAGTTGTGTGGTTTTTGTGACATCACAAAAACTGATTTAAAAGCTGTCTGTTTTTGCAGCTTAGTTTACATATATGGACTTTGTGGGTAGGGACTTTAAGCCTTTTTAATTCCAGAAAGTGATGAAATGGGCCCTTTAATACATGGAGAGAAGTCCCAACATGCTGCTCTAAAATGACGATTGTGATACTCTGTCCGTACTGTTCTGTCCTGAATGATTGACAGCTTGTGAATGTGTGTCTTGTCGGTCGTCAGCCCTGTGTAACTGTGTTCGTTCCTTTTGCAGTGGATGAATGGCATTTCCTGTGACGGAAGAAGGTGAAGTTTCAACCACAGACTTTGCCTAAACCCCCCACTGGACCCACCCCATCCTACCCACCCCGCCGAACCACCGCCGAACCCCCAACATAAACACTTGCACTGAAACCCAGACTAGGTCAGAGGGTTAAACACTGTAAACTCCCGACTATAAACTCGTCTTTAAACTGGACGGCTCTGTTTAGATTAACAGTTAGGTTTCCAGCACTGTTCCAAAGTCTTGATTCCTGACCCCCCCCCACACATTTCTTGATATTCTGCTTCCAGACCTTCTTGTATGTTACTGTGTTCTTGAACAGTTCTCCTGAAGGACTTCCAGAGACTCTCATTTCCAGTCCAGTCCCTGAATCTGACCCGTTTCAGTGGAATGTTTCTGTTGGTTAAGACACACAGGGACCTACTTATGAATCATTCAACCAGAACAAAGAGCATTTAACTGAAGTCCTGAACCAGTGAAGAACCAGGAGCAGATGGTTCCAGATGATGGGGCGGTATACTGGTGGTGCTGAATGCTGAGTGGCTGGAACTCCTTTATCTAGGCTCCATCTTTAGACTATTTGCGGACAGTAAAACATTTGTTCACATTTCTTTCATTAAATCTCCTGACAGAGATCACAATCTGACAGGAAATAGGATTTTTATCCCAAAAGGAGATTCAAAGCAAAATATAAAGAAATGAGGGGGGAGAAGACTTTCACACAATGCTGTAGTTTAGGGAGTGGAATTTAATTTTATTCCTAAAATTTCATTTCCACACTGTTTCAGGGCCAGATGTGGCTTATAATTTTGTGGTTTTGTTCTCCTATGACTCTTTTGTGTTCTAAAGCAATGTGGCCAAACGTTATCCTATTGGAACCGTGGCTTTTTATCTTGGTAAATAAAGCCTGAAAATGAAGTGAAAATCACCTGCACACCCCTCCTCTCATCTTTTCACGCTCAGCTATCGTGGACGTTCCTGAAAGGAAAGAACTCTGACGACTGAAGTGCTTGAAATAAATATAAATTTTATTAAAAACACCCACATCTCGGCAATTTCAGGAATGATATAATAAACAGCTTTCAAATAAACTGCATTCAGTACTTCAGTACATTACAATACTTACAGTATTTATATCCATCCGTCTACAAATTCCATTTTTAAGCATAACAAGCTTGAAGAGAAAGAAAGGGAAGCGGTAAAAAAAAAAAAAAAAACTAAAAAAACAAAATCAGGACAGAGGCAGAAATATCACGTGTGCAACTTTAGTGTCAAACTGCAAATAAAACACGTGTCTGTAAACCGCTAGTGTGGCATAGGAGCCATCAAGTCATTCAAGTAAAGTTGACTGAACTCAAAACGCTCTGAAGCATCTTCAAGTATGGCTCTGCTTTTTCACTGCCATGTCCTGATACCCCACCCCTGCCCTGCCCCATCCCACCACATGCTCCGCCCCCACACCCCGACATTCCACATTTACAAAAGAGAACCTTCTCCCGACACTTCTCTATTCTGTTACTGGGGGAGGGGCTACTCATTAATTAATTCATTAATTTAACCTGATTACCAGAGAAGGGCAAGACCTTTGATGGCTAAACGAGAAGCTCGTCGATACAAAAAAAAATCTACATGCCTAAAAAAGAAACATCCGACATCACGACACACCGGGGCCCGAACTGAACGATGATGAACACAAACAACACATGGTGTATTTACACAACATGGCATAATTTATAACACATTTACAGCTTCTCACTTTTAAATAAATGTAAATTGTAATTTTAATTCATTGAGTTATTTTATGATTTAAAAAAAATGAAATGAAGTGCTCTCAGGGTAAACGGACCAGGGGGTCTCGTCACCAGTGCTCCGGGGGGCCACGGCTGTCAGAGGGGGCTGGTGGATAAAACTGAATGAATGTTTAGTGGTTATTAATGATTTTACCTTTATTTATGCCCTGGTTTAATTTTTTCAAATCAAAAGCGAATACCTTCTAAACGCCTCGCCTTCCCTTTAGTCAACTCAGTGCATGTGAACGTACACCTGGAAAGGTCTGCCAGCGATGCACTGAAACGAGTACAAAAAAAATGCGGAGTTCATTTTTTTTATTTGAAGTTTTTTATAATAAAGTTAATTTGTGTGTGTAGTATTTACAGATAAATCTCAGGGACTTGAAACACAAAAACACGCTCCCTGACAGGAAAGAGGCGGTGACGGGCGTGGAAACGAGCGGAAATATCCCTGATCCTGCTCCGTCGGGGCTCGGAGTTCGAGCAATACCTCCTAGCGGGTGGAGCGTGAGTAAAGGGGTGGCAGCCCAGCGATCTGGGAACCGCCCACACAAGTTTTCGAAAGAAAGGAAGGAAAAAACACCTTCGTGTAGTCCTATTGCCAAAAAAGTGTTCTGAGGTATATGACAAGTAGGTTCTGTACATCACTATCAAGCCCCACCTTCCCCACAACCCCCCCACAGAGACTCACATTAACGTGTTTATAGCAGGTCGAGTAGCACCATTTTAAACAAAAAGCAGTTCAACCCCCAAGAAATATTTCTCTCCTTTACAGTACTAAAATCTAAAGAGAGGAATTAATTTACTGTACAAATCTCACCTCTGTATCATTATCATACATCTACATTACAATTACTGAAGGACCCCAATCACCCCCCACCCCCCACCCCACAGCAAGCCAGCTGCCTTAGAAACGGTGGAACCAGGGAACAGAGAACCCTGTCGCACGTTCCGCAACAAATGCAGTGAGGACATGATTCCAACTGCGACAACTGCAATTCTCAGACTCAACAAGGGTGTGTGTGTGTTTATAATTATTCTGAAACCATAGTGGACAGTGAATTAGCACTCATTAATAGGGTTGCGTCCCCATTGCTGCACTTTGTCTTTAAAATATTACTGTTTCAAAAAACGCACCTTGAGAACGGCTCAATATACAGTAAATATAAAGCACATATAAAGAACTGAGAGACTGAAAGCACCAGGGAAATATCCTGTAAATATATATGATGTTTACGTTTCTTTTAAGAAGTGAAAACTACCAAAACATTTTTTTGCCATTTGATTGGCATCCTAAACAACGACATCCAAGTTGTTTGAGCTTTCTGAGCTATCTGAGGTCGAGAAATGGTCACCTCGTGGTCAAAAGTGCTTTTATAAAACACTAACAAAATGTTTCTTAATTGCTACTAATTGAGTCAAGAAAATAATTGCTTAGCATCAATGAGGTAACATACTAATTATTTTTTTCATGAAGGCATTTATACAGAAAAAAAAAAGTATATTCAAGACACTCTTCACTTAGCACCGTGAAAGTGATATCACCTCAAGATTTTGCCTGGAGTTTATGATAATATTCTGTTTTACTGTAAAATAAATTCACTGAAGATGACACTTTCGTTTCCAGTAACATTTGTTGAAGCACCAGAGAAGAACAGTGTGAACTCTAAAGAGTAGCCATACAATAAATAAATAGGTTTGAGGGTTGATCAGTAAACCTTGGATCTTTCGAGAGCTGATAGACCTGATGTGTAACCTCTCACTGACCAGATGTTTGTTCTGCTGTTTGGTCATCACATATCTCACAGAAACTGAAGCTGGAAGGTTTCTGGGTCAAATACAGCTACTGGCACCGAGTCAGCAACACAAGACTATAGCACCATTTCACTTGGCTGACAGGACCTATTTTGACCCTCCAACTGAGGATGATGTAAACTGAAGAAGGTCTTACAGGAAGCAGTTGTAAGGCCCAGTGACCTTGGTGAAGGCGTAGGGAGCGGAGCTGACGTAAGTGTTGGTGGTGCTGGACTGTGAATTCTCTGCGAGCATCTGGATAAAGCGCTTGTATGGCGGATCTGAGGTTTCAGAAGGTTCCGGAGGTTCCCTCTTCGCCTTCTTGCCTCCACTCTTGCTGGGCGTGCTGTCGGCACCATGCCGCTCGGCATCCTCCTCCTTCTCCCGCGCCTTCTCCGCCATCTTGGCCTCCCACAGTGCCAGCCCATGCTTCGCTTCGTTCATGTTCTTATGCTGATAGAAGACTAGTGAGATGCGGGTTGGGTGGTTGCGATCTGGTTTCTTGAGTGGAGTGGTAGCATGCAGTTCACGTTTGGCGCACTCAATGAGGATTGAGCCGTGACTGGGTGCCACCGCGACCCCGCCAATCTCTGGATCAAGGAAGTTGTGTTCATTGTCGGACCACACATCCTCCTCCTTTGGGTTGGGCACCGGTGTGCCTGGCTCCTGTTTGATCATCGGGGGCGGGAGGTTCCCATTGGGCAGTCCCATGTGTTGGCTGGAGTTCAAGCATTCACTGCTCAATTTGGGAAGCGCCTGAGGGATCCCGCTGGCTCTGTGCAAGCTCATGTCTGGCTTGTTTTGCATACTCAATGGATCCAGATTTGGGGGGAACATCTGAGAATTCTGGGCCAGGAAGGGACTGGGGTATCTACCGAACTGGCTGCATTTGTTTGCAGCTGCATAGTCCAGGTTTGGGTGAGCTGAGGGAGGTCTGGAAATGGCATCCAAAAACTGTGCATCAGGACCACCATTGGGACCATAGCCAGGAAAGTGCCCCATGGGATGCATACTGGGTCTCATGTTACAGCTGCCATAACCATTGATGGGTAAACTCGGGTCACCGTAGCGTGGTGGATAATCGACACCATAATGCTGGTGTGGTCCAAACTGTTGCTCAGGGTACAGCATTGGCCTTTGTTGTCTGTACATGTCTATGTGCTTTGGATTGGAATAATAAGGGTGGTAGTTGTCCATCGGGATACCTCCATTGCACTGGTAACCATGGTACAGGTTATTAGGTGCCAAAGGCCCAGAGTAAGGGCCTGATGGATTCGACCCATTCATATAGGAACTGGGGACAGGTAGTGTGGAGTGGTAGGGGCTAGCTGAGCCAGGGGGCTGAGGGAAAATATTGGCTGGTTTAGAAGTGCTTGGGAAAGATCCTGGAGCATTGGGGAATCTTGTGTAGCTGGCAGGAGATGCAGAGCTTGAGAAGGGCAGCTGCTGGTGCTGGTGCTGGTGTTGAGGCTGATTATGGGCAGCTAGAAGGTGCGGCCCAGCCTGGAGTGGTGCTCTGTTGTTACCTGGAATTGCACCTGTTGAAAGAAGGATGATTATGTGAGAGAGAACTCAAATATTATTCAAAATAATGGATGAATATTGAGTTTTGAGCAGAATCAATCTTGTCATGTTTGTTAATTGAGTTAATGTCTGTGGTCCCTTGAACCATTGTGTGTGTTTAGTTAAATATTGTGTTTGATGCAGAGAAGTAGACACCTGATCGTACCTGCTGCAGGTGTGTTCTGACAAACACTTTCATAAGAGCTTTGTTTTTGTTGCTTCGCTAGCTGGGTGCCGTCCGCCTTGCTGTTGAGAGAGTTGGCATGAGAGGGCTTGTTAGCTGCCGCTTTCTTGGCATCTAATTTCTTCTGCCGGCAGGACTTGGCTGGTTCTGCGAGCATGCGCACCTGCCTGCGGAAGACGCTGAGGACTTGGATAGCTCCCGTCTTGGTCTTTTGCAGCTGAGCCTCTGCACTGCCAAACTCATCTGTAGATGATGGCTTGTACAGTGGCAGCACATGCAGCTGCTCATCTTCAGGAATCTTCCCGATCTCACGATTGTCCTCCCGTGTTAGTGTGCAGACCTAGTGCAGGAGAACACAGGGAGACCTGAAACTGCAGTACTGCTATGAATGCCCTTCAGTTCATATTGCTCATCCCAAGGGATGCTCTTTGATTTTGCTTTATTTTTTAAGAACATTTATATAAGAACATTTATGTGTATTATGTATAAATACAATCAAGATAATCCTTGTAATATAATTAGTCATTGATTATCCCAGTTTGTCACTGATTTGTGTCGCCCCTCCACCAGCTTTTATTAGATTACAAATTACTGGAGTTACTAGATATTATCAGATATAGAGGTGTGTCTTTTCCTGAGTGTCTCCTTTTACTAAGTTTTAAGTCTGACTGTTCCAAGAACTCTATAAACATTCAAAGAAACAGCAATGACCAACCAAGGTATGAGACCAAAGCTGTTGCTCACAGTCTCTACAGGGTTTACAGGAGCATTTGTTGAAATTTGGTTCTGGAGGTTTAATGTCCAACAACATTTGATAATTCCTACTCAAACACATTGATGAAACCTTGCAAATAAAAGGTAAGTTGAATCAGTTGTGCTTGACACCATCTTTCCAGGAACAAAATTTGAACACCCCTGTTACACAGGTTCATCTGTAGCAATTGGTGCACTTCTGGAAGTACAGCAGGTTTCTTAAGTTCCATGTTCTCATATTTGTTTCAGGGTGGTGGTAGGATTTTGTCATCACAAACAATTTGGGTTTTGTGGTTTGAGCCTTATCTGCAGTCAGGTGTGTGGTCACACTAGTTGAGAAGTTCTGGGGTGTACACAAGACATTGTCTTCTTGACCTACCACAGTACTGCCTCCTGGCATGTTATGGAGGTCTCTGTGGGCATGGGCACAAAAGTCAAGACAGGCCGTGACTCCAGAAAACGGACGTCCTTCCCTCAGGCCCAGGCGGCAGTCTGGTGCTCTCTGTTCATGCTCCACCTAGAAAACACAAGGATATGTCCCAGGGAAGTGCTGTTTTTCAGGCTTTAATACCATAAATGTTTACTTGCCAGAGTGAGGAAAGCCCTGTACCACTAGGTTCAGTACTAGTAATTTATGACTTCTATGCTGTATCCTTGTTCATCTGAAGCAGGTTATCAAGATTTTGACTCCTTGCCTGCTGTTGAAAATTTGGAATTGCATTAAATTTGAGAATCCTTGAGGGATGGGACAGGAACTTCTGCAACATAGAGACCTGCAATATTGTTACTAAATTAGTTGGAATGCTTACCTGGTTTCCATAAGCATCAGGTGCTAATTTCTTGTACACTGGAGCCATTAAAGTCGCAAGACCCTGAAGACTCCTCTCCAGTTTCTCCTCCTGTAAAATAAAAAGAAGAGTCACGTTAGCCTGGACCTGAACTGAAAGTTTGTGTGTACAGGGTTCATTGATTTGATGGGTTCTGTCATACTTCTTTGGGATCATCACCAAGCAGTTTGAACTTTCTTGGGACTTTACTCCTGGCAAACTTGCAGCCATTGTAGTACATACTCCAGGAGCAGCCAAAGGAGAAGGAAGCCCCACAGGCATCTTGGTCAAGACCCTGACATGCACATGTCCTCCTGATGAAAATAAATAGTAAATGTGATTCTTCCTGCAAGGAATTATTATGGACAATTATGGCCAGTGTTTCTCCTGCAACCTGGGACACTGCCCTGCAGAGTTCCTTGCCAAGAGAAACTTATCCCACTCATTAGTGCATTACTAGTGTTGGCATAAAAAATGGTTGGAACTGTGCATTGCCGTGGGTCTCCAGGAGAAGGAGTAAGACGCATCATTGTATAAAGATACCCAAGTGTAAAAGGACACAATCCTGTCAGAAACATGAAAGCTATGTGTCAGAGTACCAGTGGGAGTGCTGCTTAATGATAATTAATGATTCAAATTTAATGTATCTAACAAGTTTATGCTCTACTGTTATTTTAGCATGGTCATCTCCTTACTCCTCATTGAGAGCACATCTGCGGTTGGTGAGGGCACCGTGCTTCATCAGAGTGTCGCTAAGCTCCACATAGAGTTGGTCCGCTACGCTGGTGGGGATACCTTCCCATATCAGGATCACCACCACAATGCATGATGTCTCACAAGAGTGTCCAGGCCTCTCTCGAACCAGCACCAGGAGCTTCTCGTCCACACTGGCCCTTCGTATTACCTGTGAGTCACATACACCCAAGAAGTGCCCAATTACATCTGTCTCTTTACCATTCCTCCCACATAGGGTACTATACATGAGCAATATTTTCCCTCATTGTGCAGGACTAAGAATTGCAGAGATCAGAGGAATGTTGTAGTGCTAAGTGTTAACAGATAATTCATAAGGAGCCAATAAATTACTTACCCATTTGGCAATGGGGCAGCCCTGTGTACTCTTGCCTTCTTTTCCTGTATATAGAACTTTCTCTATCCTTATAG
This sequence comes from Ladigesia roloffi, assembly GCA_037577295.1. Lineage (NCBI taxonomy): Eukaryota > Metazoa > Chordata > Actinopteri > Characiformes > Alestidae > Ladigesia > Ladigesia roloffi. The sequence continues at coordinate 11,369 of JBBKCR010143940.1, forward strand.
CACTACCACTCAGCCCAGACCTTGAAGGAGAACAAGTTGAAGTTCAAGTCATTTTGCCAGGGCAGGTTCAGCTAAAAACATGCCACAATGGTGAAGAATTAGAATGTCACCTTTTCTCCATTATTTCTCGGACAGACTTCATATTTGGCGCTGATCCAAGATGAGTGTAATACGGACCTTCGTCCTTCTCACTGATTTGTTCTGAGGAAAGCATGACCAATGGCATAATAAATGAATGCTGTTAGCAAAACATAAGTAATTGTTCATAGTGTACTGAAGTGAGGAATAGCTAATGTTGGTTTCACAGGGAACATTACTTGAATAAATATTTACACTAATACATAATTTAATGACATCAGTTATTTGATATATTAAAAGTTTTTCACAATATCTCATTGTATGAATTAATATATTGTTTAGCATGTTGTATTCAAAAGGTCAAACTAACCTCATACACAATTAAAATATATGCGCTTGAGATTTTCAAAAGTTTGTCTTACCAACACAGTGACATGGAGCAATATCATACTGAGTCTTCAAAGGGGTGTCCAGCAAGTTTTTGATAGGAGTGTTGAGTAGTTTCATGGGTGAATCCAGAAAAGACTGCAGTCCTGGCTCAAACTTTTTGGGAGTTGAATCTGAATGTTTGTGCTCCTCGGTGCTGCCGTCAAGGTTGGAGGAAACCACCGTAACCCCCCCAGCCATCTCCACTTTCACCTTGTTGGGGGATTTGATGACTAGAGACTTCCTTTCAAAGACAGAGGAAGGCTGATACTGTTGTAACTGCTGCTCCATGGTGGCCAAGATGCTCTTCTTGCTTTCCTCGCAGGCTGAGGATGGTCGTTCTTGCTTTATGGTAACTAGCATTTTGCTTGCATCTTGTTGTTGCAAATGAGGGTTTGGCATTTGGACCAGGCCCTCATACTTAGGGCCATTCTCATGTTTGATAGACTGTATGTCAGGTCTGATGCGACTGGGGCTCTGGGGATGGTTGGACCTTTCCTGCTTGAGTGAGGAATAAGTTCGCAAGGCAGCATGTCTCTGAAAGTCCGCTTGCGCACCAGGGCTTTGAAGAAACTGTCTCTGGAACTGGGCACATGACTCCTGGGATTCAGTTCTAGGAAACATCTGGGCTGGCATCTGTGGCCCATGAGGACGATCTGGTCTCTGAGGTTGCGGTTGTGAGCGTGGCGATTGCTGAAAGTCTAAATGGCTGGGCAGCCTGTGATTGAGAGAATATTGCTGTGGAGTGTGAGAGTCTGGTGTGTACAGCCTCTGTTGCTGCTTCTGCATCTCTGATGCATCAACAAAGCCAAGCAAGTCATTAGGTGAAGGCTGTGAGGTGGGCTGGTGGGAAAATGGGAAGTTAGATCCTGTTGTGGGACTAGAGCCTGTCTGGACTGAACCTGGTGGTTTTGGTGACTTATAGGTTGGGGATGACATATCAGAGTTTATGTAGCCCTCCATATTCTGCCTGTGTTTGATTTGGGAATCCGTCTGGCCCTGAGAAGGATCCTGTACATCCTGGCACTGCAGGGTGCTGCCTGGCTGCTGCTGAGGTTCGTACTGCTGGTGGCTCTGTGGATGTTGTTGAAGTAGAAGATCAGGTGAGAGTATCTGCTCCAAGACTTGATCTTTTTTGCATAATCGGTCTTGCATTTGGGATTGAAATTGCTGCTTTGCCTGCTCTTGAGGAACATTACACTGATGCTGCATGCGCTGAAACTTGTTAGGATGCACGTGAGGCTGTGCTTGCATACCAGGAGTATTGGTGTTTCCAGGCTGCCATTCTGGGGTAGCGCTGTTTTGAGGCTGTATCGGAGGTGTTGCAGTTTTGTAGCGCTTTTGCATCTGACAGTCTTGTTGTGAAGGGAAGTTGGCCTGACCGTAACCCTGCGTCTGAAAGTTGCGAGAAAGGTCAGAGTCCTGTAGACTGCCCTGATTCAGAGGGGCCCCTCTGTTTTCTGGAGGAAAATCCTTCCACATCTGTGGCTGGCTGGCAGGGTGCTGTGGGCCAAGAGCAGTGTTCAGATCAATCCAACCTATTTCTTGTCCTAGAGCGGCTTTCTTAGCAACGTGCTCGGGCTGGCCTGGGTTTGTTCGTTTGTTTTCTGGTTCACTGCACTGATTCTGTAGATTTGCTGTGCTGCCTTGGGGGTCAGTTATGCTGCCTTCTGTCTGAGGTTCGAGATTTTGTTGAGGCAGAGGAAGAGAATGGGGACCTGCTGGCATAGCAGATACTCTCGGGCCCAGAGGGCCTCCATCATTTGAGCAGGAAATGTCTGATTGGTGCTGTTGCATCCCGTACTGTAAGTGCTGCTGGCCTGTGAGAGTGCTGGGGGCGTGATTGCCGGGTTGGCTGCTGAATGAGCTGAACTTGCCGGTGCCTTTAGTCTGTGCTGGAGTCCCTGACTGCAAAGGGTACGACTCCTCGCCGAGGTTTCGACTGGAATTGGGGAACACATTTAAACCCTCTGTGTTACTGGGAATACACTCTGTGCCATTTTGTGCCTGTGAACAGTCAGTGCTGCTTGTTTGCGGGGTCACATCAGGTCCCTTACCCACAACTGCTTCCAGGGCCGGTGCATCACCAAGAGGGTAAGGCTCTGCCCCAAAGCTACCCGAAAGCCCATTCGCCATGAGTGCTGAATCATAGCCATTTCTGTTGATCCCCTCCTGGGGTGTCTTGGTGAGTGGCTCAGAGGCTGAAATGGGAATACCTGAGGTAATTGATGGTGAGGGGATGGCCTGCTGGTGCAGGCTACTAATGACTATGTCTGCTTGAGATGAGCTCGTCTGCGGTGCGATGGACATGTGCTCTGGGTAATACTGAGACAAGGTTTTCTCTAAAAGGTCACCAGCCGAACGCTCCGCCGAAGGAGGGCTCACTGTAGCACCATTTGGTGTTGGCACCTGCTTGTTCCTTGACAGTGAGAAGATTTCCCCATTGGGATAAGTACAGTTTCTCTTCTCCAATTCTGGCTTGTCCAGCCCAGTGGTCCTGTCCAGACGGCGCTCTGAGTCTATCTCTTTCACGTCCCACAGACTCAGCTCCTCTTCCCTGCTCGCCTCTGTATTAGTGCAGAGTTTTTTTGACTGGTGAAAGCTGAGTGATGACTGTTCACTAAGAGCATGTTTCATCTCACCGTTCATTCCGTATGGGCCCTGATCAAACAGGCCCGGCATGATACCAGGGCTTGTACCCTCGTCCCGGGGTCGTTTCATTGTGCCGACCCCTGCACTGACCTTGAAAATGCTCCAACTGGCCTCCCCGTTGAGTTGCTGAGGGGACACTTCAGGTGACTGGTTTCCATTCTGTAGCTTGGCATGCAGAGGGTCTGCCTGCGGAGTGGTGCTGAGCTGTTTGAGTGTCAGACTTTCTTCCGTCGCATGCCTGGCCTTTTCTGTTTCCATCTGGCCGTCTCTGAGTCCATTCACAGGGCGGCCCTTTCTGCGTCCTGCAAGAGAAGCAAGAAGATGAGCTAGACTACCCACAGTGGTTCAAAGTCAGAAAAACTAATTCATTACCATCCCCAAATTCCGTTATTTATCGCTGCATTCCTGAAGTTATTTGCATTGTTTCTTTATGAGTCATACAGTGTTGTGCTACAGAGCTCTTGCATGGCTTGGTAAGTGAATTACTCTGTGAAAGTGACCCAAGTTAGAATCACTGTGACTCACTGTTTTGGAAAGAAAAAGTGGGTGCATTTAATGCTGGAAGTTATTTGAGGACAAAGTCTGTTGTCAACATATGAGTGGGTGTGTAAAAGAATCAGCATGTTGTGACGCCACACAAGAAGCAAAGTTTGGCTTGCTGTTTAAAAACCCATGCCAAGCCACCAGAGATTAATTGAGGCAGTCAAGGAAATGGAATTTGTTTACCTTCCCTTAATAAAAATCAGGGCTTGGAAATTGAAGTGGGCGTGAGCTTAAATCTAATAATTCATAACAATACTTGGGATAGAATCTAACTGTTAACTGACTTTAGCCCATGAAGTATTTGAACGATATTCTTTGGACTCACAGTCAGGATTAATTCATGACTATGTACTCAAAATTGAACTGGGACTCTTACTGCTGAAACTTGTCACAGACTTAAACCTCAGACACTTAAGACATTTAAGACTCAGCTCCTAACTAGACTGGAAACTCATAGCAGCCTAACCCTAACCCTAACCCTAACCCCAGAAACTTGAGATTTATCTCGCACCTCAGACAATCCTGATGTGTTTCAGTCTTGAACTCAACAGAGACTCTCAAACTCAAAACGTGTTCTGGACTCGCACCTCAGCTAAAGACTTGCAAAACTGGATTTGACTCAAACCTGTGCCTTAGAATTGAGACCCAGGTCAGTCCTGTACCTCAGAAAGTTGAGACTTTCCTCAGATTCACATAAAATGATCTGTAAAAGTTTGTGCCACAGGTGTGTTCTGTCCTATGTCCAGCAACATCTTGTCCTTACACAGTGATCTGTCTGCCTTTCCCCAGAACAGGTATTTGAAACTACTTCATAAAACCCTTCGAGGGATCTCTGAAGCTATAAAACACAGGAGCTCAGGCCACATTCTTCGCATGCTCAACATTTTCCAGTACCCAGGCGAGCCTGACCAGCTGCCCTGGTGCAGGCGGCGCGTGTTTACAGACGGAGGCCGGCCTTTGTGGGCGTGCATGCCAAGGGCCCCTGGCTTCTTTTGAAGCAGATGCACCAAACAAAGGACTGTGTCTGGGTCTAACAGTGAGTCGCTGATCTCATTTCCAGGCCAGGAGCCTTTATGAGGAGCTTCAGTATTTGAACACCAAAGTTTTGGCTTTGAGAGGAAGTCTTTCATTCTGTCCAGACATCTCAAACGTGCAGTGTGTTCCATACCTGGAACCGATGATGACATATAAGGATGCAGTGTAGGAATTAGAGACCGAGGATATGAGATTCCAGTCCAGGTTTGAGGTGATGAATCACTCTTGAAAGCTAGTCATGCTTAAATAAGCCAGTGGCGTGGAGCATTTATGTAATTGAATCAGACACCCAAGATACTGAGGACATGATCCTTAGGGTTATTAGAAGAGGCTTGAAAACATGTGCAGATTTCTACACTCATCAAATCTGGAATGACCTGTGGGTATTTGTAACACATGTCTGATGATGCCATCAAATCATTTGACTATGAATCAATATATGTAAGCCTGGAGAAGAGAAATTTCAGTTTTAGTAACTGGACAAACATTCCTGCTTGCACTTAAAAGCCAACCCTTCTGACTAGGCCTCTTCCTGCAGTGTTTGGGTTGTGTAGCTGTGTTACATATTCATGTAAATAATTTTCATGTAGATCATGCTCCTCAGACTGTTGATTTACAGGCGCATTTATTTTAAAATGTTACAAGACACAGTGCCAGTAATGGTACTTATTCTGAATTGTGTGTCTCGGTCCTCCCACTTTCTTCTATCTGAGCACCGGTAGTGGAATATGACTATTATTTCCACAACAAAGAGAAGCTCCATGGCGAAGCAGCAGCAGGAGCCCGCCTCCCCTCCCCCGCACAGATAAAGATTCCAGCAATGGCATTGATTTCTGTCTGCCAGACACGATTATTAATGTATGTCACATCCGCAGCATCTGCGAAACAATTACAGCGTGCCGGGCCGAACCCGCCGCAGTCTAATCCATCATAATTACCAATCCTCTGCAGAGGCTGCAGGAAGGCTCCCTTTGAAGAGGAGCTGAAGCGTTCTCTCAGGATTTCTGCAAAACGTCCCAAGAATTGCTTCAGCCTGAGATACATAGGGAGGCGGATGCTGAGAGACACGCTGTGATCCACATAAACGGACTCAGTTCAGGTTCGCTGCTACAGCTTTCATCTCTAATGGTGTACTTCAGCGCATGGTTCTAGATAACTGTGAATCAAACAGGGTCAGAAAATACACAAGGTTACTGATCACCTCCAAGCACCTTTCTGACTGTAGATGCACAGCACTATTTCTCAATCTGTTAAATCCATAGATCCAGACTTTCTAGTATGTTAATGTGTTCTTGAGGAACAGTTCTCCAGGCTTACTGAAGGACTTTCAGAGACTCTCATTTCCAGTCCAGTCCCTGAACCTGACCAGTTTCAGAGCAATGTTTCTGACACATCGAGATCTACATATAAATCATTAAAGCAGAAAAAAGAGCATCTAACTGAGGTCTTGAACCGGTAAAGAACCAGAAGCAGATGGTTTCAGATGAACAGGGAGCCTCTCCACGCAGTTCCTCTACTGTTTTAAACACACCCAGCTCTGCTCCACAGCCAGAACCTTTCAGGTTCCCCGGAACTTCATGCCGGTCCAGAACTACCAAGGAAATCACTCTGCAAATAAATCAACACATTCTTCTGCATTTTCTCCAGACATGCCATTTTGATCTGGACATGAATACAGCAAATCGTCTGGTCCAACCGGGCCTGACCTGAGCAGGGAAACTTCTGAGCTTGAAACCAGCAAATTTCTGTCAATGTCTGTAAACTCAGTCTGACACTGACCTGAGACCAGCCAGAAAATTCTGTCCAAATCTAACCCAACCTGAACCACGTGACAATTTAAGTCTGTATCTAACCTGAGATCAGCAAAATACCATCATCAAGGTTGCCCAGTTTGAGTTCAGAAATCGACCCGGCCTGACAGACATCTGATTCGGATGTGGGTGTTCGGGTCCCATCAGACTTGAACCAGCATTCCAAGCTCTGCTTCCTTCTAGTGGTGTAAAATAAATTTTTTGGTAAAATGTGATTTCCTTAGTGGCTGGTTCTATAGAGCTCCAATTGTTTTCTTCTCACTTGTGGTCTTCAGGAGGAACTTTCCCACTTTCAAACAAAAATACCATCATTCATGACCTCTAGAGTTTGGACTCTATGTAAAAAAAGCCCACGAACTGGTGTGTCCAGACAGTTAAGACCCACGACACCAAGAAACCCACGCAGCCTGAAGGAGAAACTAAGGTGTGAGTGGGTTCTGTCAGAGCCAAACAAGGTTCTAAAGTGAAGAGAAATCAGTGAGCCGAGCTGCCTCGACCGAGAGACGCCATCACCAGCAATGGTACAAACATCTGGAACACATTAGCCTTAATTATGATCTCACACACACACGCACACTCACACACACACTCACATGTTGCCATCACATTCAGACTGCAGCTGAATTTACAATATATTTTTATAGCTATTAATACAACCAGATACAGTGTTAAAAGCCCAGTTACAGTGTTAATATTCCAGACACAGTTTTAATACTACAGATACAGTTTTATACACCAGATACAGTGTTAATAGCCCAGATACGGTGTTAATACTCCAGATGCAGGGTTAATAATACAGATAAAGTGTTAATAAACAAGATTCAGTGTTAATAGTCCAGATACAGTGTTAATACTCCAGATACTGTGTTAATAATCCAGATACAGTGTTAATACCAGATACTGTATTAATACTCCAGATACAGGGTTAATACTCCAGATACAGTGTTAATAGTCCAAATAAAGTGTTAATACTACAGATACAGTCAGGGGTGCCGCCAGGGGGGGAAAGGTTAGAATGATCCTAGGGGTCCAGCATTGACATGAGGCCCTGTTAGGGGGCATAATTCTAATGTTTCATGGGGCCCAAGATGTTTTGGCAGCACCACTGGATACAGTGTTAATAGTCCAGATACAGTGTTAAAACTACAGACACAGTGTTAATAGTCCAGATACAGTGTTAATACTCCAGATACTGTATTAATACTCCAGATACAGGGTTAATACTCCAGATACTGTATTAATACTCCAGATACAGGGTTAATACTCCAAATACTGTATTAATACTCCAGATACAGGGTTAATACTCCAGATACTGTATTAATACTCCAAACACAGTGTTAATACTCAATACCATATTGTGATTATCGCTGTTCCCATAGCAACCCTTACTGTCATTTTAAAAAATGTCGTTCTGGGCGTACGCTGAAGTTCAGGACACAAATATAAAATTACAAATAAAAATAAATAAAGACTTGAATGCCAGCGTAACACCCGAACGCGGTCGTGTTTGGTCTCCTGGAGGCAGACTTAATAATTAACAAATTAATTCCATAATTAAAGCTGGATTAATCCTCCAGAGCAGCAGCGATAAGACCTGAGTCCAGATTCACTTCCATGCAGTAGAATGTGCTGATCTGAGCTCCGAGGGTGAATATTTATGAGTGTGAGTGAGTTTAATCTGCCTCTCTCTTTCTCCCTCAGGAGAATTTAGTCGACTGTGTCCCGCCAAGATGGACTTTCGTCCCCGTGCCGTAAACACAGGCAGGACAGAAAACACATGCACACGCACACACACGCACACACACACACACACACACACACACACACACACACACAAACACACACACACACACACACACACAC
>JBBKCR010143959.1:0-19772 GCA_037577295.1 Ladigesia roloffi
TCACACATAAAATTCACATTCAAGTTCTTGATTTACTAATAAGTTGCGTTCAGTTCAAAGTTCACTGAAATATGAACTTGTTCAATGAACGCGTTCTTTTGAACTAGTTCATGCACAACACTGCCGGACACATAGGTAAATAAATACACGTTTTAAGCTAGGTTGTCAAGAAAAACAAAACTACATCACCAGCTCATGTCATGAAGCTGGTAGTGGCCACTGGGGGGCGCTGCAGACCTACAGGACAGGACGTAGCTGTAAAGCCTGACTCATACTGATACTGCTCCAGCATGTCGGATCAGTTGGATCACCATGATGCGGCGTCGTATGGGCGATCCAACTGGGTTGGATCGTCGGTTGGAGTTGAGCTCTATTTTCTAAACATCCGACGGCCACGCTGGATGCTGGACGTCTGTGATTGGTCAGCCGATGTCAGCCTTTGAACCCATATTAATTTCCGGCACGACGTCGCTTATTTTCTCGGGTATTTTCTGGCGGAGAATTTCTTCAAAACTCAGACCGATAAGTTAGAAATGTGCCTTCTTTGCAGCAGGGTCGGGCCAGTATGAATACAAACGGGCTTCGGCGGAACAGTGCCTTGTAGGAGCACATTTGCCTTTGCATGATCATGAATCAGGCTTAAGAACTTTGCTTCATGTCTTCACCTCATTATACACAGCACGCCACTGACAATGCGCCCGTTATTTAAAGGGAGTAAGAGTGTGAACTCTGATTGGTTCATTGCATGCTACGCCCAAGACACACCTATGACTAATTTTCTAATTTAGGAAAACCCATTTGAATTTTGCGCCAGGCGCAAATTACATTTTTCCAGCTGCGATTATACCGCGTCGCGCTGGCCCCTCCCTAAAAGATGACTGGGCTTCTGACTTCAGACAATGCTCGTCTGACCGTGAAAATCAGGCCCTGAGAGTTTTACTTCGGGTGCATTGGCTAAAAGGAGAGGTTTCATCGAGGCAGGGACTGTGGTAAGCACGTCCTTCCTGTGTGATCTGATAAAGCTGAGAGGGTGGAGGAAACATGAACAGCTGCAAGATCTGAGATCATTACTGATTTTTGCATCATCCGCATGGTCGACATCTCAGTCTCTAGTATTGGGAAATATAAGAAGTATCAGTAATATGTGTGGTCATTAGTAGATAATTATTTGTGTCTTTATAGCCTCTCTCTCACTGGAAAGATCATGGCGAGATAAAGCGCCCTTGTTTTGAGGGCTGAGGCGAGAAAGAGAGGCCGGTGAGGGGTGGCTCGGTCTCTGTTGAGTCTTGTTTGTGTCTGTTACCATGGCGATGACTGTCCTGTGACAGCAGAAGGAAGCCGTTGCCAGCACGTCTGTGGTGGTGGGCGAGGCAGCTGATAGCGGATGGGCGTGGAACTAAACCAGAGAACACCGTGGCTACTGAGACACACCTTAAAATCAAAAGTCATTTCTCTCAAAATGAGCATAAGCCCATTCTCGAGTTGAACGTTCTCTGTGTATCATATGTAGAGAATGCAGCCGTATCAGGTTATGGTTATATACTTACAAGAAGGGACAGTTACAATAAAAATATCCTTCTCATCACCATTTTGACCATTTTTCTTTGAATATTACAAACTATGAGAATTATCAGGCTAGTCTGAAACAGTGCTTGTTTTTAACATGCCTGTTTTATAGGGATCAATTTTCGACAGGAATTTTTGCCTAGAAGAAATAACTGACTTAACTAATGATATAGGTGTTCAATTTATTCTGAATTAACACTGGGAACATGTGCTTTGCTAAATCTCATTGACCATAATGCAATTTGTAGACACCAATTTGCCTGGTATGTTCCAGTACTTGCAGAGTTCCAGAGTTCCAACGTGTTTTCCCAGCTGTCTTCATAGGAGAAAAGTGCTCATAGAGCAAGACTGGTGATGATCAGAAATGGGTTTGTGTTTGTGTGAGTGAGTGTAACATATTGAAAATATGCAGGAAAGTGAAACACTTCTTCGAATGTACAACTGAATGTTTAATTAGGAAAAATGATTAGCTTGAATAGTGCTTCAAAATGGTTTGTAAGGCCAACATTCCTTGGTGCTATAGCAAACGACAGTACATTCTCCTTAAGTAAAACCTACAAGACTGATTTCCTGGACATGGATTAAGCCTAGTCTTGGGGTCTAGTCATTTTAAGTCTAGGTTTAAGCTTAATCTGGATCTGGGAAACCAGCCCTCAGTGGTGATAATACACATTGGTATGTTCAAAACACAAAAGACATGCTTTGGTTACTCTTTCCTTTGGTTTAACAATGTATAGACAAAAATGCAGCTGAACAGTGTCCTATGGAGTCCTACTTTGTCCTACATCCTACTTTTCTCTGCAAACGTTAGAGGGATGAAACCTGTAAGTGAAAAAATACATCACAGTTAGAATAAAGACCACATTACCAACATGGATTTGTGGGGTTTGCAGTGGATAGAACAACTAAAAGAGTAGAATCTGCCTTTTCTGCATGCTGGCTTGGAACTACAACATCACTAGATATTGTCCATTCTATTTTAAAGTAGGACTAAGCAAGAACTGTATGGAACAAACATATGTGAAATAGCCTCACCTAATGTGAAGATCTAATTGAATGTGTGGCTTTCAGTGCCTCCACGTCCAAACCCTGAGGTAGAGAGAGAGAGACAGAGATAGAGAGAGAGAGAGAGAGAGAGAAACAGAAACAACAAAAACACACGTTAGTAATAGTACTCAGATCAGTGGCAGCCGACCCTCAACAGTGGAAACTCTGGTGCTCTGTGATCCGACTTCACCTCAATGGAAGTCTGAAGAAAGACATTTTGGAAGTCCTCACAGCCTCTGTTAGCTGACATGGAATCAACAGACTATATAAAGTGTGGATGGACATTTGGAGTATGATTATGTAAGAAGCAGCATGTTTTGAGGGTGTGAAGGAATCATTTCATAAGAGGGCTTGTAAATCAAGATTATCTGTCTGAGTTCAATAAAACGCATGTAGTAAAGGTTTAGTGGTGCTAAACTGTTTTTTGTTTAACAGGTCGTTTCAACCTTGACTGAACGACACAGTTTTTGTTCCCGAGAACTATGGTGATGTGACGTTTATTCACCTTTGGGTCCGAAGAGCGCGGCGTAACAGGGGTTGTTACAGTATGGCTTGCCCTCGTGCTGCAAGAGAAAACACATCATTTCTTTTATGGCATATGAATGAATTTACCAGCAGGGTCAGCCTGTCTACCCTTCCCCAAAACAAATAATATTCTCAAGCAGCTCCAGGCATTCTTTTGGCTGCGGAAAGGCAACATCACTCCAGTCCAAGTTCATACTTTCATGTAATCATTTACTAGTGATATAATTGTACCTCTGCGTGGGAGCCGGCAGACAGGGTCTTGTTACATTTCTCACACTTCAGGCAGGGTCTGTGCCAGTCCTTCCCTAGAGATGTTACTCTCTCGGCTAAAACACAGAAACAAAACATCCTCATGATCCCAAGATCTTTAAAGAAGCATTAAACCTAAACCACTCTTTGAATCAAGGTCAAACAAAGGCCTCGAGAAAGAACGAAAGCCCATATCAAGGTAGGGCTTTTCATTATGATGCTCCTGATAAATCTCTGTTTCTATGGATGCTTGGATCGCTCTTTTATTAGGCTGTAAAGCTCAGTTGAAGTTTTGCTGAAATCTGATGGTGAACCAAGCCTCTCTTGGGTCAACAAGACTGCATCTGTTTGTCTTTTATGGCTTGAAAGTCAAGTCTAGTCAAATCAGATCAGATCTGGGCAGTGTTTTCCCCTCTCTCGGGTACATTACGCTCGGGAGAACATTAGGTGGGTGTGTTTGTGTGACCGAAGACGCTCCCTCAGGAATTCGTGCCCTCACCCTCTTCTCGTAAACGCCACTAAAAGAAAGTCTTTATCTGCAGGACCGTGCATGAGTGTTATTAAGGGATCTGTATAAACAGCTACCAGAGGACTAAAAGCTATATGCCATGGGATCTTTTTTTATTGTTCTAAATGCTCATCCTGTTTTTTTATTGCACTGCAGAGATTTTTAAAGGGAGTGTTTTGAGCAAGAGCCTGCATCTCATGGACGCCAAATGTTCTCTGAGATCAGGACCATGCAGAGAAGATGCTGGAGAGTTATAGCCCCCATAAAAAGAGAATAGATGTCAAAGCTTTACATTTGAGATTGCTTAAAGTTTTCAAAGGCTTTGTCATAAATAAAGTGGTGCGTGAGCACAGGGCTGAAATATTGTCCCTTTCTGTCACATTATTGTGAAAGATTATACAAAGTCACGCTCAGCAAAGGACTCCATGTCAAAGCCCAACGTCTGCCATGTGGTCAAGACACATTATGGTTTGTGCATGCTTGTACTGATGCTGTTGTACATCCCACATGTGTTTATCATGATATCCTCAGGAGTTTGAGGGGTGTGATGGCCTAGATGGATTTTCTACTGGGCATCAGAATCCCATTTAGCAACGCAAACCAAGGAGCTGAAAAATGTGTCCAAAGAACACACACGCCCTGCAATGGAAAAGTCCTCTGCTGAAAGAAAAAGAGACTCTCACAAAGGAAAAAAGCTGGATGGAAATTGTTCGAGCATTTCCTTTCCTCAAAATAGGATCGTTTCGATCAGTGGTCGGCAAACTTTTTCCTGCAGATCTGCCTACCGAGTTCAGGTTCAGTCCAAAACTCCAAACTCCACATTGTGCAGTCTGCTTGAAAAACACTGATTAGTTGGCTGATTCGAGTAGAAACTCTGTAGTAAGAAAGATCTCCAGGAGGTTGATTAATGACTACTGATTTAGACGATAATGGTTTTTGACATTCTTCAAGTCTCGCTTCTTTTTTTTTTTTTTGGCTCTCTGTTGAAATCCTCTAGATGAAAAGTAAAGATGGAAAGAGGTTGAAACTGCGAGCTTTCAGACAAACAGTATACAACCCTGTAATTGTGCTTTGATTATACCCAAATGTTCTGGCTTAATCCACGGGCTCTTTGTATATTTTCCTGACTGAAAACCACCAGAAATAGGTTCTGAAGTGTTGCCCTTTCTGTTCTGGCTCCTGGTAGTTACCAAAACACTGTACAGCAAGGTCTACAGAGTTGAATGAGCTCCTAAAGGAATTGACATCTAAAGATTGGAATAAGATCTGTAGTCTTTAGTTAAAGCCATAATATTTATTTGAATGATTTTAGAATGATGAATGGTTTTGGTGCGTATAGGGATTGTTCTCCTTTTCTCAAACCCCCTTTTCTGCTTTGCCTGTGGGAGGGAAAGGCGAGGGATGTTGAATTCTTCTAGGGGTGGATTTTCATTGTTTTTTTTTCTCTCTCTCTGGAAAGACACAGTGCTCAACCAAACAACAGTAGCCTGATTACTTCCATCTGAGCATTAGAGTCTTAGTGAGAGTGAGAAGATCAGGCATTAACACAGGTTTAACAGCAGAATACACATAAAGGTAGGATAAGTGAGGTATATTCAGAATCATTAGAGCTGATTAAACAAATTAATTGCAATAAGAGCACCAGTTTTTTCGGCTTTGCAAAATTTGAGAACATTGTTCTTGGCCACGCTCCGCAATGTACAACATGCCCGCACTTCGAGTTCATTATTGTTTGTGGGCTGGCTTTGGAGCCGCTTTGGCTTCCAGCACTGATGGGTGTATAATGGCATCATTAAGAGTCCAGGTGTCTGTTTTCTACCTCCCAGATGGAGGGAAGCCGGAGGACATCTTTTTACTCAACCTACACAAATGATGGATATGAGCTAGAAGACTGATAAGGTGTTGAAAATTCCCTTTTTTATACCTAAATGAAAGACCCATTCTTTTATATGTTAACAGGAGAAGAATAATGAAACAACCAGGAGCATTTTCTTTGGCAGAGGCAGCTGAATGAGTCTTAAGGGAGGCAAAAGAAGGTCTAAAGGAAGAGAGTGGAGGGCAGAGAGAGAGAGAGAAAGAGAGAAAGAGAGAGAAAGAAATGAATGGCTTTGTTCTCTGGCCTCAGTAGGTCCAAGTCTTTGGGGAAGACCCTCTGGTTTTTAACTAAAGAAAGAAAGGCTGATTTAGATGATCTGAGCAGGTCACATCCTTACTGATTTTCCTGTGATCTGCTCAGACTGGGTTCAGAAAAGATCTACACACTCTACTGGGACTCTAGATGCATTTTTCAGATGTGGACGTTTTCTTTTATCTTTGTCTTTATTATTGTCTACATTTTTGTTATTTCAAAATTTACTTCCATTAAAAAATCTAACTTTCACTAGTATAACTTGCTGACAAATGTAGAATGTTATAAAGATTTCTTTCATTTCTTTTTAACATATTTCAGGTTGAGTGTGAGACCGCTTACTATAAATGTATTTATTATGACTATATTGTGCAAAAAACCAAAACCATTATAATACATTTTATCCAGATAAATTTGAATTTCTCCCAGGAGAAGGCACATTCTCTAAGAAGGCCATCGTATTGTTTTTTACTTATAACATTTTGTTCATCTGAATACCCTTTTGCTGAAGAGCACACCTTGAAAGCTTGTGGTTTAAGTATTCATAATTCAAAAGTACATGTTCTTCCCATGTGAAGAAAATAAATCACCACGGTTATTTGTCAAAAAGGAAGTAAACTTTCAATATCATTTGTTAATGCACTGTTGTATTCACATAAAACCAATGTAACCATTTATATCAAATCCGGTCAATTCTAAGCACAAATCTTCAGTGTCTAGGTGTGTCCCAAGCATTTATTCAGCAGCGCTTGCCTGCCACTTTCAAAATTTCTTGTATAGTCTGTGTTTTTTTTGCTCTAAATCACTTACACTGAGATAATTTTTTAAAGTAGATCCTGTTTAGACTTCAGTTCTTTCAGTTCCACATTCATGTTTGCGGAAGGCAGGAAATGAGTTCTAATGCAGAGTGCACATGTCTTATCGCTGCATACTTCCTTGACACTCCCTTTCATTACAGTGTAAACACTGCTGGAATCACTTGTTTTTTAATGCGATACATACCACAGCATGCCATTACAGTCACAACTTACTCAGAAATTACTGTTTATTTTCTCACCCCCCTGTAAAATATCTCTGTTTTCTTTAAAAGCAGTGGTAATAAATGCGTGTTTTCTTACCAAAGTAAACTTCCTTGCTGCACTTGGGGCACTTGGGCATGGTGGCAGATTAGCAGTAAAGGTCCTGGTCTGTGGGGATCCCGTGGTGGACACACAGAAACACAGCAGCAAGAGCAGCAGTGACCACCTGCTTTATACCGCCAAGGAAGAGGAGGAGGCATGAGCTGGGTGTGCACTGTGTGCTCTGTTCCTACAGTGTCTGTGTGGGTGTGGACAGACTTGTATTTAGCTCCTTTTGGGGACTGAATGTTCAAGATATGATTACAGCAGACCATAAATATGTGCTGTTTTTTGGCTTCTTGCTCATTCATTCATCTCATCTCATCATCATGTAGATTTTATCTGAATAACAGTAAAGCCAAATTATTTTCTGTGGTTATGCAACATCCAGCATGGCAGTCTTTAAATGGAATGTAAAGTAATGTAGCCCTTATTGTCACAAGTCAGCATACCACACCACAGCACCCAGTGTAAACAATGTGATCTACTTCCCTGCATTCAAAACATTCACCAAGTGAAGCAGTGGGTGGGCAGCCAGTGGTGCAGCACCCGGGGAGCAGGGGGTGGGGACAGTACCTGCCTTACTCAAGGTTTCAACAGTGGTGCCACTGGCTGTCCTGTGATGCAAACCAACAATATTTCGGTCTCCCAAACCACCAGCAGAGCTCTCAAAATGATTGTTATTTTATTATTTAAGTTTGTATTTCAATTGACATGTTTAGTGTGCAGTTTGTATTGATTAGCTTAGTTTAACACAAAATTGAACATGCTAGAGTTTTTACACATGGCATATATTTTGTTTCATTTGCATGGTTTACTATTCATTTAAGTCCATTTTTATTGCTTGGCATTTTTGTTCAAATTTACAATCAATACAGGGTATTTTTGAGTTACAATGGTCTTAATATACAATGTTTCGAGTTTCGAAAGCTCACTCCCACTCCTACTCGACTTAAACTCGTACTTAGGAACTACATGGGTGGACTACTTTGGTCGCATGCAGTGGAAGACTATGCAGTAATGTGGAGTTTTCCTTTTCCTTTTTCTGTTTTGATAATTTTACACCAGTGTTAGGATCAGTAAGTGCCTTAGGCTAGACTGTGTTTCGGGTTACATCACGGTTGAAGGCATGGATCTGTGGCATAACTCAAGGACCCCTGTATGTTACTTGAGATATAAAGTTTATTTACCACAAATGACTGTCCTAGACAGGTCTGTTAACTGTAAGCTCATGACTATTACAGTGCATAAAGTAATATCACTGGTATCTGAGTTTAAACATGATGTTTTATCATTTACAAAGCTTTTCCCCAGTCGTCTGGTTTTACCACGATGGGCAATGTTATGTTTACTATTGGGAATGATTAATCACTGAGATGCTGCAGGTGCTGCAATGAAAATATATATATATCCTTTTTGCAAACACGGCCAGAGGATGATTAAGTCTTCTGTAACATTTTGCAGGCTGTAATCCGTTAGTTTGGAATGTATTTGTGCACATTTACAACCCGTTGGCTCACTAGCAAGATAATTCCCCAGCATGAGTCTACAGACGGCCACTCTGTACTACATTTAACACTTTACAAACAAAGGTTTCACTGATAATGTTTTCATGAAAAGGACTTTTTTATATGTCAAACCTATTCAGTTCAGTATCGACAGACATCGGCTCTTGACCTTCAAGCATAACACAGAGTTCCATATTTCTCAAATTCATTTTAAAACATCTTTAAATTCATGGTTTACAATGTAGGCCTCACAAACATAGAACACAGGAGTGCAGGTCTCACACTGGGAAACTGAATGGTTAAACTTATTCAGTGGCCCAGTATGTTTTGTCATTGAACTGCCCTCTTGTTCAAAAGAGAGATTAACGATTTGAACTTTATTTGCTTGCTGAAAAGGTATTCAGAGTTCAGAGCAGGGTCTTACCTTTGTTGATGATTGGAATAGTGTCAGAGATGCGTAAGCCCTGTGCTCACTGTAATTCAGTGGATTAAAAGATGACTCATCAGGCTTAACTTTTATTAGAGTCCAGCCAAATGTCACAATCATAAAATAGTACGCAGGCCTGATAACGGAGTCAGGTTCGGGTCAGGTATGGAATGCTTCTGCATAACAGTGAGTGATAAACTGCTACATTTTTTGAGCAAAATAATACAATAAAGAACTTTTGCCCTCCATGCAGTAAAGAAAGATGAGCATTGTACTCCTGCTTTACTAGTTCCTATCATGAAATGTGTGTGTGTGTGTGTGTGTGTGTGTGTGTGTGCTTGCGCAAACACAGCATTTTGCATGGATGTGGTCACTTTGCATAAGGCATACATTGGTGAGAACCTCCTTTGGCCTCTCTATTGTTGATTCATTGCAAAAAAAAATAGCAAAGCCTCAGACCAACCTTTGTGTTAATCAAACATGCCATAGCAACCACTTGTTTTCCTTGCACAGTTCGGTATGCATTCACATGCATACACACACAAACACGCACAACCTCCACACACAGACCTGCGATGAATAACGAACTCATTTTATAAGTGACAGCACACACTGATGTAACTATCGTGGCATGTTGCTCGTTGCTAGTTTGCTTCCGTCCTTTTTAATAGTATTATGCATATTTGTTGCAAATGCTGCTTAATTTCGTCCAGCTGATGGGAAATCTCTCTTACCTGGTAAAGGCATTTTCATTTGACCACCCTAAACTTGGAAAAGGAATTTATAGGCACACAGCAAAACTGTACTAAAACTGTTTTTAAATAAAGTTCACATTATCACCCATCTATCTGATGAAACATTAATTTTGTGCTTCCAGTCTTGTTATGTCACGTGGTTTTTGCCATGACAATGAAAAAAAAACGTCAGGACCTCCAATGTGTCGGTAAAGAATGTAAATGAATACTTTACTAGAAATGTAAAGATTTGTGTGACTATTTATAAACACTTGTAAATTATTAAACAGAATGCATAGTAAATTATTATTAATAAAGAAAAAAACAATGACCTAAATTCAATTCTGACATAAAATAACATGATGCCTGTGTTTCAAATGTATTTATGTGCAGGTGTGTGTGTGTGTGTGTGTGTGTGTGTGTTTGTTTGTGTGTTTGTTTGTGTGTTTGTTTGTGTGTTTGTTTGTGTGTTTGTGTGTGTGTGTGTGTGTGTGTTTAAGGGTAGGTACATAGACTGGCACAGCATCTCTATCAACAGGCTAATCATCACCATTCCTGTTTCACGCCCGACCTCTATCCCTGTCTCATCTCCATGGGTGTGTCTCCAAAACAAGAGCACAGCTTCATTTCATCTCTACCTTAAGCGCAGACCACCTTTCCCTCCTTCTAATTATGGTGCTGGATTGTGTGTGCACCTCCACACGAAGGTTTACCATCAAGGATTTTCCACTGAGCTTCATTTCCTCTTGTTGTTGACAGCAGGTCCAGGAGACCATGCAGCTTCATAATGACACCTTCCATCCCGTCTCTTCATTCTCACAGCACATCCCCCCTTAACTCCAACAGGATTATCTGATCTCTGCACCCGCAGGCCCTCTTCATTCTTGTTTAGGTGCCAACCTTCTACCCCTGCAGGTGTGAGGGGTGTCAGGTAATCATTTTATTGTTAAGCGAATGCTTTGGGTTGGGTAAGACCTCTCTCTACAATATCTGAATGGTTTACCCTGAAACTTGGATTGAAGTTCAAATGTGACATGTAAATCTTTAATGCAGTCCAACCATCAAAGGGAGACCTCATAATCCATCTGTCTGCAGGGGTTTGGCATACACAGACCAGCTCTTTCTATAGTGTTGTACTTACTTACCCTATTATTTTTACTTTCTGTAATTTATCTGGCTGAAATGTTGAGCATGAGGAGTGTTTTTTTGTTTTATAACTGTAAAAAGTTGATTCATTTGACCCAAGTACCACTGTATGCTTCGGATTAGGACGTTGTTTAGTAATCAAAATATTTACAAGTTACATATACAATATAATACTGCTGTGATTTGAAATGAGGTTTCTTAAAAGTTTTATTATACCCTCAACACTATTTATAGTGATACCAGATAATCAAATGTTACTTCATTTCCCAAAAGTGCCTGTACACAGCTTGTATTTAAACCATTACAAGCCATTCATGGGCAGTTTCCTTGTGGAAAACCCAGGAATCTATGAGCACAAGTGCCATCTAAACGTATTACCTCTTCACAAGTAGGAGCCGAGGCCTTTTGATGAACTCGGGAAGGCTGTAGTAATGGACGTTTTAATGAGTTGGATATTTGTAGGTGTGGATGATGGATCTGGGTGTAGAGTAGAGAGACAAGAATAATATAAACAAACACTGCCGCCACTGATTTGGTAATCTGGCCCTCTGGAACACACAGTGACAGGTATGAAGTCATCGCTTCTGTGTGGCTCGCTGTAAGAGATGAGGTGCCGGGAGTAAGAGTATTCCAGGTGAACTGAATAGAGGCTGGTGTTTTTGTGGCCTGGAGAAACAGATGTTGGAGAATAACAAGCTGATGAGTAAAGATGAAGTACGTACACGTCCAACCACACATAGACAGGAAGATCCCTGAAGATTCCAGCTATCTTGTCATAAAGACTGCAGTTCTATTTCATAATGTGAGTAGGTCTCAGTTTGGTTTGTTTTGAGTCTGCAGCCCAGCTTAGAAAGTTTTTGCCCTCTAGAAATAAAAATAGAAATCCTATATATAAATAAATATGGGGATTTAGAGATTCTTACCCATATGCACAGCCTCAAAACTTTCTTGCTCTCCATCAATTGAAGAACAATTATTTGTGGAAAATGTAGAAGTTTGGTAGGGCTGTTAACCACCTACTCTAATGGAGAAAAAATACCCAAGCATGGGGAATGTAAGAAGACCCCAGTGGCAGTGACTGAATTCTCTTTCTATTGGTCCACTTTGTGGACCACTTCTAGAGGACTTGATTTCAGTTCATTTAAAGAGGATTTTAAGTGAAAAAACCTTTATCACTGTATCAGGTCCCTTCAGGGCTCCCTTCCAAATGAGTGCCAAGGCATGTTTCATAGCACCCTTCTACACCAGAGGATTCCTGACGAGGAGAACTGGTTCACCTTAGTTCTGACATATGACTCCAGTATTTACACCTCTATGTTTGCAAAGTTTTGTTAGTGAACTCTCCTGCATAATAAACCGTTATTATGTTTCTGTTTTTCTGGT
This sequence comes from Ladigesia roloffi, assembly GCA_037577295.1. Taxonomy (NCBI): domain Eukaryota; kingdom Metazoa; phylum Chordata; class Actinopteri; order Characiformes; family Alestidae; genus Ladigesia; species Ladigesia roloffi. Next base: position 12,340 of record JBBKCR010143959.1, read on the forward strand.
TTTTGGCATTTTATCGCCTGTTTGCCTGTTGGATTACATGGACTTGGTTGGTTTGGAGTTGCATGCTTCTGGTTCAGCTCATTTATTTTCCTGTTTGGGTGATATCCTGCCTTTTGGAATAAACATGCTGTTTTTTTCTTACTCTGCATCTGGGTCTTCCCTAGTCAGTCATAACACACTATTTCAAATAAATGACATTATAATGAAAGCAAGCGGAAATGTATTTGAACAATTTTACCAGAATTTTACAGATGTTCTACACTAAGGCTGAACAGCTCACAATTCACTGTTAGGAAGTCCTGTAACTGGAGTTTTAAAATATCATGGCAGGGTCAATGTACTTTATGTTTTATTTCCTTGCTTGTGAAACCATGCAGTAAAAAAATGACAAATTTTTAGATTACAAATTTCAATTTTGCACAAACGCTCCCTATGAACCCATTCATTTTTTACTCTCTCAGGAACACCCTCTATCATCCCATCAACATAGATGACATTATCTAGTGGCCGTTTTCTTTCAAGTTCTCTGACCAAATGTCCTGCTATTATCCGCCTCTGGTATGGCTGAAATTCAAGAAACCTGAACTGCATTTAACAAGTAAGGTAGAGGTGGAATAGGAACATCGGTCATAATATGAGCTTATCTGACAATAATGATGTGTCACAAGAGTTTAAGAAAATGTAAGGTCTTACTCCTGTTTCATTGCTGCCATCTTGGAAAGCAGGGGTTTAGTCAGACACATCTGTGTCTTTACTCATCTGATTCAACATTAACTTACAGCATATTGAGTTTTTTCACTCATCTTTGTAAAAAGGAATATTTACATGTGTAATAAATGGACAAGCCCTAACATACTAAGCACTGACACCAGGGATGTCAATCTGCTATATTTATCTTGCTTGTTTTCCAGTCTTGACCCTTCAGTTTGAATACATTTCTGAATTACTCTGAAAAATAGACTTTTTTATGTTTTTCATCATCACGTGGACACGTTGTTAATGAAGAATTGCTGATATTATCCTTCTGTACTCTGCTACGGTGTGTTCAGGCTTGCAGCAGGGTGTGACAATAAGACCACTGATCCAGTGGGTAAAAAGTAGGTAATGGGGCTCTATATGTTAGAAAGGGTAATGCGGCTTTTCCTTTGAGAGTCGGTTGTGGTCGGCAGTAATACAAGCTACATATCTTGGGCACAGGCAGATAAAGTACCTTCATTACTTGAGTGAATGTACAGATACCATTGGTCAAATGTTACTCCAATACAAGTGAAAGTCAAACAGTTAATTTTAATTTTGTCTTTGAAATGTTGTGAAGTGAAAGTTATACCAAAAAAATATTCAAATGAAGTACAGGTACTCAAACTTAACAGTACTCAAGTAAATATACATCCTTACTGTCTGCCTCTGGTCTTGGGTGCCAATGAGGATTAGACTTTCAGAACACCACATGTTGTGGAATACTTTATACTTTATGGGGGTTTGTGTACATAGATTGTTTATATTGCAAATATAATAAAAAACGTAAATCCATGCAGCTAAATTTTTGGTGCTCAAGTGACCGAGATCACTAATAATAAGTACAATTGAAAGAATATTTTCTTGGGCGGTCTGTACCAATTGATAGACGGACTGGTACCACTGGTATAGGCTACTTGTGCCTGCTTTGCTGTTTGCCTGGACATGCGTTTTTTTTGCATTTGTTGACACTGCAGTGTTTCTTCCCATTTGTGTTGTTTTGCCTCTATTCTCCTCTGGCTTGTCAGGACTGTTGGCTTGGAATGTCAACAAAAATGGCTCTGGAAGAAAAACTCCATTACTTGGTAACTATATAGAGGCTTTCTGCCCTTTCGTGAGGCCCCACAGCAAGTTCACAGGCCTGATATGTTCCAGTTGAGCAATGCAATCAAGTAAGGAAACAAACATTTGGAGTGGCTGGAGGTCTTTGAAGTGTCAACAGTGAGAACAGTGAGAATAAGCTGTTAAAAGGACCAACATTATGACCATTATTATATTGCTAATGGTCCCTGCAGTGTTGTTTTTTTAATTTGATGAGAGCACATTAAATATGTCTATTTAGATACGAGGAGATATTTTATCTCTATTATACTGTGAACTGTTCTTGCTTGTGAGACCACAGGGCATTCAGAGAAGAAGTGGCACCGCAACAGTTTCAGGCTTCAGCAAAATATACAACCATTTAATGTCTCTCTGAGGTTGTACAGTTATACTTTTTAAATAAACTTTATCTAAATATTTCAGCTGTAAGAGGATGTTAGTCTTGATTCTAGCGTTACTTGTTTAACTTTGACTCGTGACTCATTTGAAGGATCATTATGTTGTACAACAGCTATGGTTGCCATGGCTACAATTCCACAGTAGTTATGAATGAGGGAGAAGATAAATATTCAATACTGACTACTTTACAGGTGTAAAATGAAAACAGATGTCATTTGCCAGTTCTGCTTTAATGCCTGTCTTGTTTCTTTCATAGCTGCACAAAATGATTGGATTTATTTTATAGCGATGCACGACAAACATCAGTTGTGATTTATCATTGCATCTGTCTCGAGTTTACAGCTGGTAGTCTAGTGGTCAGGGTATTCGCCCTGCAATCAGGAAGTCGTGGTTTCAATTCTCAAGACTTCTTATCACTTCTGAGGTGAGGTACCGTCACCACACACTGCTCCCCAGGCACTATGTTCCTGGCTGCTTGCCAATTTACTTGGTGAATTGGTTAAATGCAAAGGAAGAATTTTGTCCTATTCACACTGTATACTGTGGTGTTTTCACATTTGACAGAATTGTTTTACTGTCATTTTATATTTATATTTGGCCATGGTCTCAGGTCAGATGAAATCAGGTAGAAATGGAAACTCCAACAATGTGTTTTGTGTGATTTAGTTTTTGAATAACTGTAAAACAGTGTATAGATGATAGCAGATTGATATCTCACAGTGACGTTAACTTGAATTGCTGTGTTGTGTTAGAATATGTCTGAATGTTTGGTGTTTTGGTTCCAGTTCCAATTCAGAAAGGTGTGAGAGTGTGAGTGGAAAGTAGTCAGTGGCACACCCATGTGAGAGAGTCCTAGAGTGTTAAGAAGTGTTTTATCCATCACTGTTTCTTGTCCAGTTGTGATCACTGCAATTACTTTAAACCACAAGCCATTGCAAGCCTGACATATTGCTTAATACCCTGCTATTTGGAAATGACTATCACACCCCAGTACAAGCTGTTTGGCTTGAGAATGTTCCAAATGAGAAAACACAGTTCACATGGTTTCAGATTCATTCAAAATGAATTCATGCACATTTGTGAGTAGCTTTTTGTGTGAGCATGTATTTGGTCTCTAATCATGTATTTGATCACAACTGTCTCTATAACAATATAAAATTGGTCCATATAAAAATAGACATTATATAACTTAGGTTTCCCAGAAAAGAGCTTAAAATGTAGCTTTATATTTATTAAATAAAAAAGAATATCCTTTAACCACAGTGGTTAAGGCTGAGATATTATTTACCTACATTAATGCAGAAGTCAGTGGAAATACCTCAGAGGAAAAGTAAGTTTGTGTTTCTTTAATGAGCTTTGAATCACGCCAGTATATTATTCCCTGATGCATTTTCATTCTTCCTTCTAAATTTGAGTAAATATTTTTCAAACTTGGGTGTAGGAACTTGTAAGTGCATGTACATACTTCATGCTCTGGAGTTCAAATCAGTTTAAGATGTCTCTTCAAAAAAGTAATAATCTGTTCCACCACATGTAAACAATCATCATTAAGGACAATTTCTTGGGTGCACTGTACTGGCTGGTATACAAGTGTTCGCTCTAAAAATAAAATGAGCAAACAGCAGCTTAAAAAGGATCTTTCCTTAGCAACCCATTATTATTTGTTTGGGGTTGCTTCCTGGCCACAGTAACAAGAATTGATCATAAAAAAACTCCCCAAAAAAACAGGAAGCTAAAATCTGTCATGATTTTTATGAGTTTTTTCCGGTACTCTGCAGTGAAATAAAGGAAGAGAGGCTGTGTTGTAGCAAATGTGCATCTGTACGTGCAGGTTCAGTTTCATAGCTGAAGACACATCCTAGAGGTCTTTCGTATTTGTGTAGCCAACATCTAGGCTCATTATATAGCCTACTTCATTGTGTTATACTATCAAAAAACAGAAGACAGTACTGTGCAAAAGTCTTACGCATTCAAATGTCATTATACTATAAACAATTTATTGTACAGTATCAGTGGTTCCTTGTGGAGGCCAGTATTACTTATAATTACAATCAGAAAACGGGTTTGACTCTGTCATTCCTTCAGTAAAATAAATCAGTTCTGTTGATGGAATTTCACAAATCCAAAGAATGACTGGAGGCATCCAACAAAATATGAATTTCTTTTTCACAAACAAAAGTTTTTACTGCTTTCTTGATTGCATCTATTCAGGACCCTTATTTGCTTACACTTAAGTATATTTTGACCCCATACTTCCACTTAAGTAAAATACACTTAAACCTCTTATGTCCTGACAGACTGTGGCTAAAGGCCTAATTTGCATGAACCAGTTGACAGCATTTTTGAATCCTCAGTAAACTGTCTGAGGATTGTAGAAGTTTTGCATCCTATCAGTGTAAAAATCTAATTTGAGGTATCACTGAAATGATATCTCAAAAAAAAATGTTCCAAAAAAATGAAAGTTTCCTTCGCCAGATGTTATGAGTCCCAATGCTTCCATAATTTTCATGAATAAGTCATGCATCACTGGAAAGTGGGACCGTGGTACATTAATAATTTGCGGCTGGTTTAATCCGTATTTTACCCAGGCCTGTGATGATCATTTTTGCTGTAGTTTCAGCTGCGACTGGGCTCACCCTCCTACATGAAAAACTCCAGATGCCGAAAGAAAATGTCATCTGTTTCAACGGAGAATAAACATCCCACAGATATGACACAGTGATGACAGCTGCTGGACCGACACCTGCAGGGTACAGAGTGAGTCCTCAAGTAGCTTTAGGGTTCAGTGTTCATAAGGTTCCACCCTTTTACAGTTTCTGAAGTGAAGTGTAGAAAAGCCAGCTCCTCTGCGGAGCATCTGAAACTGAGGAAGACAGGAGGTGGTGTGATTTTTTTGTGATGCAGATTTGCGGTGACATAACGATAAAATGTCTGTGAACAAAGAGTAATTGTTTTGGCGGCAACAGTATAAACTGTATAAACATAAATGGTTTCCCTCCTTAAGGTTGATCATGAAATGTACATGTCCTCCATCCTGGCAAAGGCTCCTAAAACTACATTCACCCGCATTGGTAATCTAGACTGAAATTCATTCTGGTTAAGGGCATCTGACAACAGCCACAACAACAAATTTGTGTAATATTTAGCACTAATGACATCTGACATTTGACAAAAATGTGTGCAGTTAAATCACCTAAAAAATTGTTTTTCGCTCCCACTGTCTGTATTTTGGAGACATGTTTTGTTTCAACAGTGGCCTCTACTATACTTGTAAAGAGCTCAAGAAATTTGTTGTCAAAGTGTAAGTTAAAAAAAATGATTTATCACATTCCATAGAAACCTGCATTTGTGCTAATGCCTTTTAAGCACAAATCATTTTTACACGTAACCCTGATACATTTATCCCTGATAACTAACAACGTTTTCTGAAGTTTCAGGCCATTGTCCTTGGTCACTTTTGCCGCGCTGAAGTTCCGCATTGCAATGCAATGATGCAACGACGCACAAGACTCTGAGCCTCAGGATGTAAATCAGTCACAAGTGCTGCACCATGGGAACTAAAGGGTGGTGAAAAATGACATCAGACTTAATGTGATGGAAGTTTGGGCTGGGCCTTTTGCTCTTTGTTCTTTAGTGAGTGGAGGCATTGATTTCTTCCATACTGGACATACCACATTTTCCAGTCCCTTCCAATGCCAACTTTCCAGACCTTTTCTACCCGTCTTGCTGCCTCCACTCCGCTTCACACGCTGTGATTCAGATGGGAGTTGGTTGACTCCTACATTAAGGCTCAAGGTTATACTAATATAAATGCCAAGAGAGAAAATAACTTTAACAGGGTATCCAGGCACTGAGGAAGCAGCCTGCCCTTTTTTAATTTTTTTTATTTTTTTACTGTAATAGAAGGCAAGGGGAAACTGAGACCTTTGAAAAAAAAAAATTACATTTAGTAGACTAACACTGACATTTTATTAAGCTTAACATAGTTTAATATTTCACTTAAGCCATATAAGTATTGAAATCATGCACTCGGGTCCTCTCATTTGTTCTAAGCAACCCTAAACCAGGAGCAATTACAAATCAGGCGGAGTATTAACGCACACCACAAGATATTACACATGCACTTTGTTCACTTTACCACCATTCAGAACCAACACATGGTATAGATCAATGCATGTAATACATATGAATGTAGGTTTTCTGGTGTCTTACAGGGATTTGGGCTTGGGGTTTGGCTTCTTTTACTTTGTACCTAAACTGGGTCTCCAATTTGGCTCCATTTGAAAAAATAGGTCCACTGCTGCAGTGAAAAGACTCTGGTTCTCAGTTATGTCATAATGAAAAAACAAGCTGTCCTGCAGCAGAACGGACTGGAAAAGACTGTGACAGATGGTGGTTGATTATATTGTGTTACAGTGATTACAGTGTATGAGAATATATAGGTGTGATACACTGATTATTGTTGTAAGAGCTCCTTCCGCCATAAAACTTTACAGTGAAACTTTATACAATGAGGCCTTGTGTTTAAGCCTGAGCTCAAAAGGCCTTAATCCTGGGTGGCTATAAGTGTTTTCCAGTTCTCTTTTGACTGATTAGCATGCTTGACCAGAAATGGGAAATGAAAGAAAGTGACTTTTATGTGGAAAATATGCTGTGAAGGAAATATGTGAGACAGCAGGGAAAGAGGCTACGTATCAGTGTTTCTAGACAAAGACTGGAGAAGCAATCATCCTCCTCTCTTGGCTCTGGTCCAACATTATACAGCATAAACCAGACTTATGCTAACACAGTTAAAAGCACAGTTTAAATTTTCACTCTTTAGATGAAAGATGTTCATTTTTCACTCGCATCAACTAAAGGTTGGTTGTCTTTGTTGTCATATAAATTCCTTGATCACAAAACAAACTGTGAAATAATCTACAGGATAGCTGGAACCAAAGTCTGAACTTGAGGAGTGAATTGCAGATTTTCAAATATTTCACTCCTTTTGGATAAAAACGAAAGAATATGAAAAGTACCGTACATAGCTGTGATTTGTAGGCTCATGCTAAAATAGAATTTGTTTAATCTTTGCTGCAGTAACAAATTGTCATGCCTCCACCATGGGGTGGAGGTAGCTATGGGGTGGAGGTAGCTCAGTGGTTAGGATACTTGCCTGCGGACCATAAGGTCCTGGGTTCAAATCCTACCCCCAGCAC